>ML815324.1:117967-136340 GCA_009831015.1 Picea engelmannii
TGTAAAATCTCTCTGTAATCTTTTTCTTTGCATTAATAAACTGCTCCAAGTGGCCGCGTTGGCTGGGGCCGTGGATGTTTCCCCGTAGGGGTTTTACCACGTGAAAACATCGGTGTGTTGATCTTTGATCTGTTTATGTGAGCAGTTATTGAAGGTGTTCGTCCTCTGTTGGAATACCTGTGTTGTTGAACACACATCTCATTGTAACTGGTGACTCAAAGTTGTTCATGAATCAGTTTTTTTTTAAGTAAAAGAGGCAGAACCTATTATATTATCTTTTCAAAAAAACACATACATCTGAACTGCCAACTGTCCCATCAGGTTAATGGAAACCAATACAGTCGGCCTTCGATACAGTCTGTGGCAAAATTAGGCTACCATTTGTCTTGCCCGAAGGAAACCAAGACATTTGGCACCCATTAGTCTGAGAAAATATCTTTAGTTTCTGAATTACATCATAATGAAACTTAAATAGAACCAGAGCCTTGGCTCTAAGAAAAATAGAGATTCTAATCATAACCATTAACTATACCCATTACCCGGTGGTCATTGCATTTTCCATGTCCTCGCCTCCTTCCTTATCTCCTGCCTTGGCTGGCAGCACGAATGCTTGAGTGCACATCGGACATCTCTATCCTGGTGGCTTGTTGGAGTAGGCGTCATAGATCATATAGATGTGCTGCTAATTAGTATTGCATAGTGGATTTGGTCCTCCACCAAGCTCGTCAAATTGAACATCAACTCCAAGTGTTTCGGGTGGAAGAATGGCAGTTGGACACACCATTCTTCTTGCATGACGGATAGGGGATGTGGAATAGGAGTTGTGCCACCCTCCCTCTCCCATATTTCCTTCAACAATGCACCTTATGGTTGTGTTTCCTCTACTTCTGTCATCTTGTTTCCTTCGGGCGTTCCCATTACCTCATCCCTAGCTCGTGATGAGTGTTGTTCCTACTGATCCATCTAGTCGCCCGCACCCAAGAAGAATTATTTTGCGCTTTCTACTTTTTTCATGTCCATGTCTTCCAAAAATTCTTCGACAATATAATAAGTATGGGGTTCCTCCCGTTGGGCATCCCCTTTGTGGGAGTTGTGTTGTTCCCTGGTGGCCTGCATGGTGGTTTCCCCTGGAAAACAAGTAGGCGAGTTCCAATTGTCTGGAACTGTGAAGATTAGGTGTTCCAGAGGAGTTTGAATGGATTCCTCTTGAATAACTTCTTCTACATAGGCCATGGGAGGCGTTCTGGCTTCATGGCCTTGTGGATGAGCTGTGTCCGAGCCATGGATAGCGCTCGCTCAAAATTTTGTTGTCTTCTCCAGCGAGCGTCAAAGGCATACCAGGTAGCGCCCCTATGGGGCTTAACTCTTTCCCTCGGCATGTAGATAATCCAATAAGTGGTCAGGGTGTAGATAGGGCAGCAATAACCACACTAGAGCTCAGAAATGTTCATCTTCTGTAGCCTGAACTCGAAATGAGCCTGTCCCCTACCAAAATCGTAGATATTCATGAGGAGTGATGCAAGTGGATCTGCCATTAATGATATCTTCTTAGTGCGTTGTGCATCCATCCCCTTCACTCACGTGGGAGGACTCGGCCCATCAACCTGGATTCTCCGGCTTGCTCCCATCCTTAATGGTGAGGGGATGGGAGTTGGTGGCTTGTATTTAAGGCCCAGCCTGGCTCAGTACCATGTGGTGCAGCTGCTCTATATGGCACCCCATCTAGGGTGTTCATCAATCAGGTTACTCAGAGGTATAAAATCAAAAAGGAAAGACTTAAGTTATATTTCAAAAGAGTTAACGAAATGATGGAATCTTTCAGTTCCTTCAACATTTCTTTCATTCCAAGGGACAAGAATCACAAGGAAAATTCAATAGAGTTGGCAGCCTCATTGTCAAACCCATACGATGTCCAAAGAAAAACGTCTTTCCAAGTAGAAAGATCTTTTCGACCATCTGTGTTCGATAACATTGAGTACTTGCAAGTATTTGAGAATGATGAACATATGGAAAATTTCTTGTTAAACGATGATGATGATGAAGACGATTGATCTTCTACTTTCCCCAAATATTGTACACAAGATGAATCTTTGTTTACAAAAGATGATCATGCTAAGAATCTCCTTGAAGAAATTTCAGTTCGAAAATTGTAAGAAACAAGAAAAGTCAATATTGGAACTGACAATTCCCCGAAATATGTCAACTTGTGAGTTGATTGTACCAATGAGGAAATTGATCAATATGTTTCCTTATTCAAAGAATGTATTGTTGTGTTCTATTTGACCTATGATGATTTGAAAGCTTACGATAAAACTATATTCCATCATATCATTCCTTTGAGGGAAGAAGCAAAACCAGTGAAACAAAAAATAAGGATGATGTATCCCAAGTTGAAACCTCTGGTAAAGATTGAATTAGAGAAATTGAAGAAGGCAAGGATAATTTATCCCATGAGACATTTGGATTGGATTTCAACTCCATTGATTGTAAGAAAAAAGTCTAGGGAAATCTAGATGTGTGTTGACTTTAGAGACCTTAACAAAGAAATCATAAAGGATAATTTTCCTTTACCTAATATGGAGTCTCTTCTACAATAGGTTACTGGATCGGCCTACATGTCCATGTTGGATGGTTTTTCTGGATATAACTAGGTCTTGGTGGCTGAGGAATATAGGGCAAAGACAACATTTATCACACCATGGGAGACATATGCATATGTTATAATTCCCTTTGGTTTGAAGAATGTTGGAGCCACATTCCAAAGAGCCATGGATCATGCATTCAGCGGGTTGATAGGAAATTTTACGACATACTATCAAGATGACTTGACTGTGCATTCAAAGAAAAACAATTATCACATCCATCACTTAAGAAAGGTTTATGAAAGATGTAGACTATATGGTGTATCTATAAATCCAAAGAAATGCATGTTCGCGGTGACTCGAGGAAAAATGTTGGGCCATATTGTATGCAAGTAAGGGATTTACATAGATATGAAAAGATTTAAAGTAATAAACGAGCTCAACCCCTCGACTTCCAAGAAGGGAGTCCAATCATTCTTTAACAAAATCAATTTTGTGCGAATATTTGTTCCTGACTATGCAAGCATCGTAAAGCCGAGCAATTTGTTGTTGAAAAAGGAGCATAGGTTCGAATGGACAACATATACTCAGGAGGCGTTCAACAATATCAAAGGAGAAATCACCATTTCTCCTTTCCTAATTAGTCTGGACTTCCAAAGAGATTTCATCATCTATTTCTAGCAGAGATTTCTAGAAGATATTGTTGCATCTGTTCTCACTTAGAAAAATAGCAAAGGAGAAGAAATCCCAATAATGTTTATGAGAAAAACCCTACACGACTATGATTTTAGGTATTCAAAATTGGAGAAGCAATCCTTGGCTCTTTTAAAAGTAGTAGTGCACTTTCAAACATATATATTAAACTCCCATAATATTTATTATGTTCCCTCATCACCAATGAAGATGCTTCTAAATCAACAGTTGAGAGAAGCAAAAAGGGATAACTGGTTGGAAAAGATACAATAATATGATATCAATATTAAACCTTTAAAGGCAATCAAAGAACAAGGTTTATGTAAGCTCATCGTGAATGGAGGTTCAGTTGATGGAATGATTTCAATATCAGTCAGAGAACCATTAGCTGATTGAGAATGGTACGAAGATACTATATTTTACTTAAGGTCTGGGAATTGTCCTGTCACCATGAACTCAAACGAGAAAAGAACATTAAATATGAAGGTGAACCAATATGTGTTGATTGCTGACATATTGTTTAGGAGAAAATCAAGCCCAACAATTGATAAAATAATTCCATGAAGGAATATGCGGTGGACATTTTTCCCCTACTGCCACCTCCCACAAGATAATAAGGGTTGGATTCTACTAGCCATCAATGTTCAGAGACTTGTATGCCATGCTAAATAAATGTGTGTCCTGCCAGCAGTTTTTAGGAAAGATGAAGAGATCTGCAATTCCCTTACAGGTCGTAATTGTAGAGAAACCATTCTCCCAATGGGGACTCGATGTTTTCAGTCCAATTAATACAAATTATAGCAAAGGGAATATGTACATCCTCACGACTACATATTATTTCATGAAATGATGAGAGGCACTGGCGTTGAATAAGGTTGATTCTGAAGATATGATTAAATTCCTCAAAGATAATATTTTGTTGAGATTTGGTTTCCCTGATAAATTTATCACGGATAATGGTTTGATTTTCATCGAGCGAAGTTTACAAAGTTTTGTGGAGAATACAAAATCATCATGGGTCAATCATCGAATTATCATCCACAAGGTAATGGCCTTGTCGAATCCACAAACAAAACACTTGTGCAAATACTGAAGAAAACCATTGACAAGAACCAAAATAATTAGCATCTGAAACTGACGGATGCGTTATGGGAAAGAAGAACGACCTCGAAGGATAGCACTGGGATGTATCCATATCTATTGGTTTATGGGAAGGAAGCGAAAATGTTGATTAGTCTCTATATCAATGCATTAATCTCTATGGTTAATATTGAAGATACAGAAGACAATTCACCCATCCAAAGGAGAATCAATCAGTTGTTGAAGTTGGAAGAAGAATGAAGCAAAGCCATGAATCAAACTTCTCAAAGGTAGCAGAGCATCAAAATATATTTTTATCAGAGCACAACTGTAAATAATTTCCAGAAGGGAGAGATGTTGCTACTTTGGAACAAGGCCAAGGAGAAACCGTCCATGCATACAAAGTTCAAATCACTCTATATCGGACCATATGTTGACGAGAAGATATTGGGTTTTAACTCCTATATGCTCCAAGACATGAAGGGTAAAAGATTAATGCTTCCTATAAACGGGAAACATTTGAAAGGTTTCTTCTCCTAATACTTTCGCATTCTCATTGTACATAATTTTATTTTTTCAGTTTGTATATTCTTATTATGACTCCATAGCACAATGGGCGGAAGCACATTGTCACGATAGATTCTGGATCCTTGACAACCCACAGGGGGTTATCATCCCACAGTTGGAGCCTGTTGTTGAGATCAATTCCCGCTTCCAAAATTTTCCTCCCCTTTTCTATTTTCCCAACTTCTTTTCTCCCTTCCTTTCCCTCTTCTATACTTACCCAATTTCCCCTTTTCCATTTTTCCCTTCTTTTCTCCCTTTCTAGTTTTATACTTGGTATTTTTTTTAAAAATAGTGAGTTTGTGGGTTCCCAGGTTGGTGGACTCATGAATCCTCATCTCCAATCCACACTCTCACATATTTAGTCCGACCTACCACCATATTATCACATACTTAGTCATTTCTTCAATCACTTGTTCCCGGATTGGCAGGGTCAAACTCTCATAATCCATGTTCCGTGATATACATTTTTCATCCAAAATATTTGCAATCTACATTTTGACCATTGGACTCCCCGATATTCCAAGTATCTCATTTCTCCTATGTTGATTCTGTCCAAACACATCACAACACTTAGCCAATTTTCTACCTTCTGCGGCCTTAGGTTGGAGGGCTCACAAAAATTTCAAATCCTATTTGCTCTCGTCCGTCCTCGCCACATTCTCACTTTTCCAAATACACATTTAGTATGGTTTGATGCTAGTAAATCATTATGCAGCTCCCATAAATATTTTCATTAATAGGCGAAGGGCTCGAGGAGATTTATTATTAAACCACATTAAAGCATGATTTTCAGAAGATTATATTATATCTCTCAAGCACTCATTTCAAATATTATCTGGATCAAAAGAATGTGACGCAACAACCCCCCCTCAGCAAGGTCTTCTTGACCTCTCGGTATTTGGATCTTCCTATTCCCCTGAGCCGAAATAGCTCCTTAGTTCCCTTGGGAACCTTCAATGCATATAAGACCACAGGTCCTTCTAGAAGTTACGCCCGTGGGAACAAGCACTAGGTGTGAACCTCTGCTTCGCGTGACCACTAGTGTGACCACTGACTTAACCCAAAGGCTCTTCAAGTTCGTGACTTCGCATTTTGTGATTTCGAGACTCCTGCTGTGAGTCACCCCGACTCCTCCGATTCCAAAAACCTTGAAATGGGATAACGATCCTTAGCTCCCCCCTTATGCTTCCACCATATGACCTCCAACCAAATCCTGGGGCCTCACCTCCGAGCGCGTCGTGATTTCGCGACTCATGAGTTCACGATGCGACTCTTCTCCTTTTTCCCGAAGTCCGAACTCGCGACTTCTTCACCACGGATCAACTGCCCTGAACCTCCCACGATCTGACAGTTCAGATTTGTGTTTCGCGAAGTCGGAACTTTGCAACTCGCGACTTCCAGGTAGTCATTTCCTCCACTCTCCCGACTCCCGAAATGTCAAAATTTTAGAGCATCTGATCAATGGCTCACACTCCCTAGGATCTAACGGCTGTTATCCCTCCTGAGCTTGCAAGTGTTGATAGACACTCGGTCTTAACCTTTCTGTTTATCTATTGGATCCCATGGTCTATGGAAAATCAGTGTTCCTCCCTCCGATAAATTCAACCATCTTTTCTGGTTCTCAAAGACTCCTGGCCAAATAACTTGGCGTCCTTCCTCATGAGCTTGGTTTCTACGAGGAGACTTTGACTCTCATTTGTCCTCTAGATTTTCCAAGTCTCTATCCCTCCTGAGCTTGATTCTTGCTGCAAACTCAAGGGTTCTAAGGAATTCTTGCACACACTCCTTGCGGCCTTCACGATAATCTTTGATTATCTGAACTCTCCAACTCTGCACACTCCTTGTGACAAAATTTCTTCAACCGCTCCCTTGGGTTGGAAAATTCTAAGACTTCGGCCTGGCCTGCACCCACCTTACATGCCTCTATGTTATATTTTCACTTATATTGGTATAAGAACAAATCTATCTCTCCTAATATTTTTCTAAGATAAAACTCAGAAACTTGTCAACTCACTCCTTGCGGGCCTTCACTGCACTCCTTGCAAGAATTCTCATGACGAGAAGAAATTGGAACTTACTCTCCCTCTCACAGACTTCATACATTCAACATGAAATCATACACATAAAGCATTGAAACAAATGCATAACAAAGCATATAAGAAAATTGTAAACATACCATTCAATAAATGCAAACAATATCCATGACAACACCATGAAATTGAGTCAAAGCATTCTTATATATTAACTCAAGTGCTTATGTACATGGGTTTTATAGCAACAACTATCCATTTATACAACCTCTATAGTCTTTTTTCTCCTATGCTCTCTTGCTCTCTTGCTCTCACAATTGAGAATGATACGATCACCTACGAGGGATCTTTCTTGAGTTTTCCCTCCTACAACTCTAATCTATCTAATCAGAATTAAAGTCTACAGCTACTTTAAATTTATTACATTAAATGCCTTGAACCGACAGATGAGATAAACGCTCAATATCTGCGTTACAGTTCCCAAAACATTTAAGAACAATTATGTTCTCCCAGCTATTACATTAATGTTTCATCTTTAAAATTCAAAACATCTTCAAAATGCATGTCGGTGCATATCCAACTGTCCTCCATTTGTGCTTTCTTGCGATGCTCCTCTGGCTGAAAAATTCATGGAATCCTGTTCATGAGCTCCTGCACCATCTATCCATGTTTATGGATATCTTCTTTGCTTTCCCAACTGGCATCCTCAATCGGGTGTCCCTTCCACTTTACCAAGTATTCAAAATATGTCTTCCTCTGGGTCTTCTTACCAAATTTCTGATCAATGATCTTTTCCATCTACGGATTTTCAGCTACAAGCATCTGTTTGACCCACTGAAATTCCTGTTGATTTTATTATCCTCTCACTTCATCTTCTTTGTAAGGGTACAGATATTATACATTGAATATGGGTGATTTTCCCACATCATCTAACAATTCTATCTCATAAGCATTTGCCTCAAATTTTCTCAAAATCTTACACAGCCCTATCTTTTTCATCTTCATCTTATTATATGTTCCCCTTGGGAACCTTTCTTTTCTTATATGTTCTAAGACTAAATATCCCACTTCGAATTGAAGTTCTCTTATGTGTTGATCTACTCTGCGCTTGTATTCCTGGTTGGAACTTTGCAACTACTCTTTAATCTTATTGTGGAGCTCCTGCATCTCTGCTGCAAAATTTTCCACTCCAACACTCCTGAACTCATTCTGCTCCAAGTATCTCAACTCAAATACTCCTCTTGGCTGCATTGCATACATTATCTGAAATGGGCTTTGTCATGTGTTTCTATTAGGTGAGTCATTATATGCAAATTTCGCTTGTGGAAGAATGTGGTCCCACTGACTATGATGTCCAGCTACTGAACTCCTCAATAAGTCTCCCAAACTTCGATTGACTACCTTATTCTATCCATCTGTCTGAGGGTGATTTGATGAGATAAAAGATAGATTCATCCCCAACTTTTTCCATAGTGTCCTCCAAAAATGACCAACAAATTTGGTATCTCTGTCTGCAACAATACTCTTGGGTAAACCATGAAGTCGAACAACTTATTTGAAAAACATATTTGCAATGTGTGTTGCATCACTGATTTTCTGACATGGAATGAAATGTTCCATTTTTTAAAATCTATCGACTACCACAAATATGGAATCACAACCTCTCTATGTCCTTAGTAGTCCTAACACAAAATCCATGCTTACTGGGTCCCACGACCTCTCTGGTATTGGAAATGGTTGATATAACCCCGTATTCTGTCTTTTCCCCTTTGTGTGCTAGAAAATTCTACATATGTTCACAAATTTCTAGACACCCATCCTCATCCCTGGTCAATAATACAAATTGTTCAGTTTCACAAATGTTTTATCATGGCCGAAATGTCCAGCCAATCCTCCACTATGCTTTTCCTTCAAAAGGTTTTCTATCATAGAACTCTTCGAGATACACAACTGATTTCCCTTGAATAGAAATCCATCCTGAATTAAATATTCAATCCATTGGCTTATGTCTCTCAGAAAAGGATTCTCACATGCTTCATAAGGGTCCTTGAAATCTGGATCATCTCTGTAAATTTCCTTAAGGCTATCAAAACCTAAGGTCTTCACATGAAACTCATGTAGAATCAAACATTTCCTGCTCAATGCATCAGCAACCTTGTTAGCATTTCCAAAAAAAATATTTATAACAAAAGTAAAGTTATGCATAAATTCAACCCATTTTCCATGTTTCTAGTTTAGTTTTTCCTGTCCGGTTATAAACTGTAAGGCTTGGTTGTCTCTATACAAAACGAACTCCTTCGGAACCAGGTAGTGCCTCCATTTCTTCAACGGTTGTATGACTGCATAAAGCTCTTTATCATGCATGGAATAATTCCTCTTGGCATCGTTCAACTTCTCACTGAAGTATGCAATTGGTCTATTGTCTTGACTTAAGACTGCTCTGATCACAAATCCACTTGCGTCACATCTCACTTGAAATGTTTTACTAAAATCTGGAAAAACCAAAACTGGTTGTCCAGTTATCTTCTCCTTTAACAACTTGAAACTTTTCTCCACTTCCTCTGTCCAATGAAAAGATTTATGTCTTTTCTTGACTGTTTCCATCATTGGTGCATAAATCCCACTAAAATTTCTGATGAACTTTCTGTAAAAATTAGCTAGTCCATGGAAGCTTCTGACTTCAAATATATTCCTTGGCGGTGGCCATTCTTTTATTTATCTTACCTTCTCAATATACATCTTCAACTCTTTTGAAGAGACCATGAAACCCAAATAAATGAGTTATTTCTTCATGAAAGATGACTTCTTCAGATTTATCAACAATTTCTCTTGTTGCAGCCTCCTCATTATTAGAGTTAAATGCCTCAAATGTTCTTCCTCAGTCTTACTGAAGATCATTATATCATCAAGATATACAATTACAAACTTCCCAATGAAATATTTCAAGACTTCATTCATAAATCTCGTAAAGTACTTGGCGCATTCGTCAAGCCAAATGGCATGACAAGCCATTCATATAGTCCTTCATTCGTCTTGAACGTTGTCTTCCATTCATCACCTTCCCTCATTATAATCTAATGATATCCTCTTTTCAAATAATTTTTTGAAAAAAAAATTGCTCCACTCAAGCAATCCATCAAGTCATCCATCCTGGGTAAAGGAAATCTATATTTGATGGTGATTTTGTTTATAGCCCTCGAGTCTGTACACATTCTCCATCCACCATCCTTCTTCGGACTTAACACGATTGACACGGCGCATGGACTCAATCTTTCTCTAATCAATCCTTTGTCCATCAAATCCTAGACTTGTATCTTAACTTCTTCATTCTCCTGTAGTCTCAGTCTGTACATTGTTTTGTTCGGTAAACTTTCTCCCGGTATAAGGTCAATGTGATGGCTTATAATTTTGATGGGCAGCAATGAACAAGGTAAATCGTCCACCACTATATTAGAAAAATTCTCTTGCAGTTCCTGAATCTCCTCGGGTATTGAGGTACTGTTCAAAATGACTCTAGGTTTTCTCACCACAACAAACTGCATTTCTTCATCTTTCTTGACTTCATCCAGAATTTCCTTCCCACTCATGATTAGTATAGTATTGTTTGTTTCTTCTTTCACCTTCTTGTCTTCAATTGGCAGCAACATATGTGTCCTACCATTCTTCTCCAAGGTGTATGTGTTCTTTCTTTCGTCATGAATAACATTTTTGTCATATTTCCACGGTCTTCCCAACAAAATATAACAAACATCCATGGGAATAACATCACATAATATCTCATCTCTATATCCCCCTATCTTAAATTCGACTAAACATTGTTTAGTGATTGTTACCTGATGTCTTTTTTGCAACCACGAAACCTTGTATGGGCTTGGATGTGAAATTATCTCCAATTCCATATTTTCTACCATCTCGGTGGATACTGGATTATTTGTGCTTCCACTATCAACTATCACCTTGCATACCCTATCCTTAGTCTTGCAAGCAGTCCTAAATAAATTGTTCCTCTGGACTAGATTCTCCATCTCTTTATCTAGTTTCAAGATAATTTTCCTCATCATTAAGGATCTTCCACCTTCTGCATCTTCTGCCTCAACATTCTGCCTCAACATTCTGCCTTTGCCCTTCTAAAATGTGAGCTTCACCTCCTCCATCCCTTTTTCTATCGGGACATTCAAAATATTTGTGTCCTATCTTTCCACAAACAAAACATTTTATTTCACCTCCTTTGCCTCTTCCTCTTCCTCTTGCTCGAGGAAAAGTGTTAATATCGGCATATTGTCCTCCTTGTGAGCTTCCTCCCCTTTCTGGGTGGTTATGAGGTTTATTTTATTCATCCTTGGGCTTATGTACTCTGTCCTAGGCAATTTTTTTTCCTTTTCTCTTACTTCTACCTCTGCCCCTTCGACCTTTCTTTCTAGCCAATTTCACTTCTTCCTTTGAAGCAATCTAATAATCATCTTCTACATTCATGATTGTCACCATGCTCATCTCATCCTGAATATCATATATCAGGCCATTCATGTATCTGGTGAATTTTTCATCATCACTCTCGCGATGTCCATCTCTGATGTTTAGTTTATAAAATTCCTCAGTGTATTCCTTCACTGTCATCCCCTTCTGTCTCAAATTTTGCATTCTTCAGAACAAATTAATTTGGTAATCTCTGGGTATGAATTTGGATTTCATCTTGGAAACCATCTTGTCCCAGCTTTTAATTCTTTGTTTTCCTTTACAACGCCTGTCAACCTACAGTTCATCCCACCACAGTGTTGCATGCCCTTTCAGTCTAGTGACTGCATGCTTTACTTTCTTATCTTCTTCGATATCCTCATAGTCGAAGTATTTATCCAGAGCTCTAAACCAATCTAGCAGCTCCTCAACATCTAAGTTTCCTTCATACATCGAGACGTCCATTTTTTCTCTGGAACCTATTCTTGCAACATCTTTGAATAAACGTTCCTCTGCAGCATCTTCGGCTACAACTTCTTCTTCGGCTCCAACTTCGTTTTCATTCTCGGCCTCACTCACATCTTCTGTATCAGGTGTTCACCTCTGTGTTGTCTTCATGGAATCCAATCAAGCATAGAGTTCTCTCATTTCCCTTTCCATGATTGGATCGGGCATGGGTCTCTCTTGACGTCTCCTTGGTGGCATTGTTTCAATCTTTCCATGCAGAATTTGAATCACAATTGTCCTTTGTATTCCCTCTACAGAAAACAAAATTTGTATGCTCTGATACCACCTGATGCACCCCCCCCCCCNCTTTGTATCTTCCTATTCCCCTGAGTCGAAATACCTCCTTAGTTCCCTATGGAACCTTCAATGCATATAAAACCACATGTCCTTATATAATTTATGTTTGTGTGAACAAGCACTAGACGTGAACCTCTACTCTGAGTGACCACTGGTGTGACCACTGACTTAACCCAAAGGCTCTTCAAGTTCACGACTTCGCGTTTCATGATTTTTGGACTCCTGCTGCAAGTCACCCCGACTCCTTTGATTCCCGTAACCCCGAAATGGGCTAACGGTCCTTAGATCCCCCCTTATGTTTCCACCATATGACCTCCAGCCAAATCTTGGGGCCTCACCTCCAAGCGCGTCGCGATTTCGCAACTCGTGAGTTCACGATGCGACTCTTCTCCTTTTTCCCAAAGTTTGAACTCGTGACTTCTTCACCACGGATCAACGGTCATGAACCTCCCACGATCTGACGGTTCAGATTCGTGTTTCACGAAGTCGGAACTTCGCAACTCGCGGCTTCCAAGTAGTCGTTTCCTCCAGTCTCTCGACTCTCGAAATGTCAAAATTTCAGAGCCTCAGATCAATGGCTCACGCTCCTTGGGATATAATGGTTGTTATCCCTCCTAATATTGTGAGTGTTAATAAACACTCGGTATTAACCTCTCTGCTAATCTAATGGATCCCACGGTCTACAGAAAATCATTGTTCCTCCCTCCGAGAAATTCAACTATTCATTATGGTTCTCAAAGACTCTTGGCCAAATAACTTGGAGTCCTTCCTCCTGAGCTTGGTTTCTGTGAGGTGACTTCGAATCTCATCCATTCTCTGGATTTTCCAAGTCTCTATCCCTCCTGAGCTTGATTCTTGCTGCAAACTCAATGGTTCTAAGGACTTCTTGCACACACTCCTTGTGGCCTTCATGATAATATCTGATTATCTGAACTCTCCAACTTTGTGCACTCCTTGTGAAAACAGTTCTTCAACCTCTCCCTTGGGTTGGAAAATTCTAAGACTTCAGCCTGGCCTGTGCCCACCTTACACGGCTCTGTGTTATATTTTCACTTCTATTGGTATAGGAACAACTCTATCTCTCCTGATATTTTTCTGAGATAAAACTCAAAAACTTGTCAATGCACTCCTTGCGGGCCTTCACTGCACTCCTTGCAGGAATTCTTAGGATGAGAAGAAATTGGAACTTACTCTCCCTCTCACAGACTTCATACATTCAACATGAAATCATACACATAAATCATTGAAACAAATGCATAGCAGAGAATATCAACAAACTATAAACATACCATTCAATAGATGCAAACAGTATCCATGACAACACCAAGAAATTGAGTCAAATCATTCTTATATATTAACTCAATTGCTTCTGTACATGGGTTTTATAGCAACAACTATCTTCTTATACAACCTCTACATTATTTTTTCTCCTATGCTCTCTTTCTCTCTTGCTCTCACAATTGAGAATGATACAATCACCTATGAGGGAGATTTCTTGAGTTTTCCCTCTTACAACTCTAAGTTATCTAATCGAAATTAAAGTCTACAGCTACTTTACATTTATTACATTAAATTCCTCCATCCAACAGATGAGATCAACGCTCAAGATCTGCGTTACAGTTCCCAAAACATTTAAGAAAAATTACGTTCTCCCAGCTATTACATTAATGTTTCATCTTTAAAATTCAAAATGCACACTGGTGTGTATCCAACTGTCCTCGGCTTCCGCTTTCTTGCGATGCTCCTGCATCAAAACGCTCTTGTCAACTTATGGCAGCAGTAGCTCGACAAAATTTCTGAAAAGAAACTTTGAACATTTTTGGACGAGAGGACCATAACTTTCAGTGGTCTAGAGAATACTCTTATTATTCATCCCCTTCTTCTCATAAGGAAGTAATTTGGACGTCCACAATTGCTCATGCAAGTTGTGTTCCTGAATACTTTGACTACAAGGAGTTGGTTTCCTGGTGTGCTGAGAAGTATATACTAAACCAATAGATGATTCAACTCCAAGACCATTCTCCCATCTCTCTTTTGCCTCAAGTGTTCCGTAAAATGTTGAGACTCCTAGAGCCAACACTCACCTTCAAAGGTGAAGATTGCAAAGACTTCTTGAAAAAACACGACAATAGCCTGGATCTCTTACTTGAATTCTTGGAGAATCTCGTGGCCATCCCTGAAGATATTACCATATTGTAGGTCATATTTTTCAAAAACCCATTTCGGGAAATTGCCTGGTTATTTACCAGAGTTACAGGACAAGAAAATACTGCTAGCATTTCCCGTATGATTCTTTACATCTTATATTTTAATGTCAAGGAGCAGGCCATTTTTTATTGGGGGAAGTTGATTTCCATTGAAATATCTTCCCAATTGTCTCAGTATAAAAATCATAAGAAATTCTTTATGTATTCTTATTTTGTTTTTGTGATAGTGCATTGATGTCTATTTCCTAAATTTTCTATATGCAAGAAGGTGAATTGTGAATTTGACCCTATGACCTTTTGGTACCAATATTTATGGAGGCACAAAGCTTCCCTGCATTTTTATGAAGTTTTCAATGACTTTGTTTTGGTTCTTAAACAATTGTTGTTTGGAAAGGATGCCCCAAGAATATTCTCTTAGGTCAGTAAATTTCTGGACAAAAAGGGGACTTTGGTGCAAATGGAAGATTACAACGTTATCAGGATTTTCAGTTCTAAGGAAAACATTGTCTTTATTCCATGCCATATATCTGATAGAATGTTTTTTGCAGAAGTCGCAAGGAAACATAACTTTTGGTTGCACTTTTTTCATGAAAAACAAAAAAATAAATTCATACCTTTGCCTTGGAAAATTGGGGATTTTGTATTCATAAATATGAACAAAATTGATGAATTCACAAACCACTTCCACAACTTGAATCTCAAGTACGTTGAAAATATTAGAGGGGTTTGAACCTAATGGAATATTTGTGGAACATATATTAACAATGGGTTTTAGCAGTTCATTTATCCATGCAATTCTAGGAGAAGAAGAATATAATAACCTGGGAAATCCTACCCACATTGTTGGCGACTTAGAGATGATACGCAGTACCAATGAATTATATAAACAAAGAGAAAAAGTTCCCAGCGAGAAGAGTGCCTAGTCCCCAACTATTACTCCCGAGATTTCAACACCTCGGAGAAGTGCTCCAGCATCCCACCCATCCAAAAAAGTAATCAACAGTAGTTCAGGCAGAGGAGGAGACAAGAACCCCCCTCCAGGAAAACTTTAAAGCTCCCATAAACTTCCTCTAAGGAAGAAGAGGAAGAATATTGTACAAGAGGAAGAAGAGAATTGCGCTGAAAGTGATATCAATAGCTTCTCCCTCGAAGATATGGAGCTCAAAGCTGACATTGAGAATATGTTTCCTAACATTGACCAACCAGGAGGCGCGACCCACCAAAACTAGTCATTGGAAATTGTTGAAAATGAGGTATTTGATGAAGAAGGATCATTTGCATTTCAGAGTGTTGTCTTTGACAATGAATCTAAAATATTAATTATTGAGAAGAGTGATGCGAAGAATAAAAAGGGGAAATATCGTTCAGAGGTTAACCTAAAGAATATGTGGCCTTCCCAGGTTTCCAGAATCCATAGAGCCATCGGTGATGCATTGGACGATTCCATTGGCAGTCTCAAAGAAGAAAATACAAAGTTAAAGGAAAGGATTAAGGAACTAAAAGAGACTTTGATGCCTCTTCCATTTCTTTCCATTCCTTTGACAATTGTCGAACCCGCCATGCCCACAGCCAAAATAAAAGGATCCTTAAGCTTACTCACATCAGCGAGGAGCTATGTGGAGAATAATATCAAGAAAAGAATGGCACTAATTACAAAATCTTGGGAAATTTCAAAGAGAATTGTTTATTTTGGCTAGAGGGCTCATGCCTTCCTTGAATATCTATTGGCAGACCTAAAAAATGAAGAAGGTTTCTACCTTGATGTCGCGGTACCCTTTGGTATTAAAGTTACCAACATGTCAGAGATAAAGAGAAAAGAGGAGGACATTCCCTCTCCAAGTCGGATCAAGTATATAAATGCCTACTGGAAAGAGAAAGTAAAGAACTTTAACAAGATCGTTCAGGCGTGCAGCCAAGCCATATCAAGGAGAGAAGAGTTATTTAAAGGGCTTGTTAGCGCTCTGTAATTTGCCCAAGGCTGCGGAGGCAGTCACAGAGGAAACATCAAAACCACTTTGAGTCTTGGATCTAGCCCTCCAAGACTCAGAGAAGTATCTCTCTGTCTGATATAACTTTGTTTGAAGAGAATATTAGGCTAGCTATGAAGAACATGGGTTTGTTTATGGATTTTGAGTTGGTTTGGTTAAGGCATAAAGTACCATTGGGAAACATGGAGTCAATGATAAAGACGATAGATGAATGAATAACTAAAACAGGATGTAACCAGGCAAGATAATCATGCAAGTGGATTCATTGAGCTTATAGAATGGGAAAGGAAGAAAAGATTTGGATTCGTTTCAAATGTAGAGCAGAGTACAGATGAATTCTACACTTCAAACTTGGAAGAAAACATAAATATTGCATTGAGCCAGCACAGGGTGTCAAGAACAAATCATGTACATTACCTTCTCACAGAAAATACAGAAAGAAAAATGTATGAAATAGTAAAATCATGAGTTACATGAGGGAAAAACTTCACCACTTAAACATGACACAGGAATCTGGAAACAATGTCTTTGTATTCATTTGCAAAATTCTTTACAGACTGTTGATCCCCTCTCTGGTACCTCCAGGTCGAACCTCATTACAATAAAATCCTCTGAATAAATAGGGGATATACCCCAACGAATCGTGTCAGTTAGATTTAACCACCTCGGCCAAAAATAGCCACGAATCCCCCAAAATCTGGAACTACCTGCCATGAAAGATGGGCCTAATTTATGTGAAAAAGGGGTCCGAACAGACATCGTTTTCTCTTCAACGCTGACACCTGGGAAACATATGAAGGAGGTTATTGTATATGGGCGTGTTCTGGACAAAAACCTCCTTCAGTTTCACCAAATTCGCCTCCAGCTGGCCATAAAATCTCCTTCAAGATCGGGACTATAACAGAAAAACCGAAAATCCGAAAAAAGGGCCTCGAAGATGGCTTCGTTTCTCCCTGCTCGTGGCACTGGTGAAAAAAATGAGAGAGGTTTTTGTTCTTCATCCTGTTATGGAGAAAAACATCTCTCGTTTTTTCAAAATTCGAATTATTCTACCCAGAAAATGCTTTGAAAGTTGACTGGTCAAAATGCTTGGAAAGCGGTTTTTTCGGGGGCAGAGTGGTATTCCGGACCCCCCTGAGGTGGTAAGTGGTTTTAGGGGGGCGGGGGGGGTCTGCTGGAATAGGGTGATGACACGTGTATGGGGGGTGGTTTTGGTATACTACCATTCCGGACCCCCCCCCCCTCTCGTTAAAGTTCGAATGGTGAGGGGGGGTCCGGAAAAATTCTCATTCGTTGATTTAATTTTATGTTTTTCATGCGGGCTTTGATGTGAGTGGGAGTTGGGAGTGGGTAGACTTAGGATAGTGTAGGTTTTTAAGTTTTGTTTTTTTTTTAATATTTTTTTTTTATTATGTGTTTATTTAATATAATTTGTATTTAATTTGTTTTTGTTTGTTTTTTGTTTTTGTTTTTATATGTTTTGTTTTATATTTTTATTTAAATGTTTTTATATTGTTTTATGTTTTGTTTTAATTTTTTAATATATTTATTTAATGTTTGGTTTTTTATGTTTTTATTTTAATATTGTTTTATTTAACATTAATTAATAAAAACTAACCTACTTACTAAACTAACTAATTAACAATTGATTAATTACTTACATACTAACTCAATTATTAATTAATTAATAATTACTTTATTATTAATAGGTTTAATCATGACTATTAACCTAATGTTTTTATCCTAAGTCTGTTTATTCATGGAGGGGTAAGATTTGCGAAGGGGTGAAGGAATGAAGGGTGAGGAACTGACAGGTGCAGCGTGAATGAAGGATGTAGCATGGAGCAAAGGAGGCCTGATGCAATGGATGCATGACACGTATAGATAGGACCCGCCAAAAAAACCCGTCTTATTCTGGACCCCCCCCATCATTAAAGGCAGAACGATCGGGGGGGTCCGGAATCACCTGT
>ML815324.1:196375-254772 GCA_009831015.1 Picea engelmannii
CTGTGCACATCCCAGATGCACCTGTAGAAACCCTAGTGAGACATAAGCCTCCTGCTTTATCTCCTACTCTTGCTAAACCTCTGGATGGTTGTAAGCCCCTTGCTTCATCTCCTGTGCTTGCAAAATTCCCAGACCGATACAAGACTCTAGATTTTCCTCCTTTTCTCCATGACCTCCCTGTCAATTACATCAATAATTTGCCCAAGTTTGATGGAGAGAATGCCAATATTACTGCTGAAAAGCATATCCAAAGTCTTGAGGATTTTCTTGACCTCTTTGAGGTAGAAGTTGATGATGTATGAATCAGAATGTTTGCCCTGTCTTTGCAAGGTAAAGTTAAAAATTGGTTTAGAAATCTGCCAGCTGCAAGCATCATAAATTTTCATTAGTTCATGCAAGTGTTCTTAGATAGGTGGGTGATCATGGGAAATGTTTTCCTCATCCTAGAGGAATACAACCACTTGAAAAGAAAACCCGGGGAAACAGTACAATAGTTTTCAGCGAGGTTCAATGAGGTGTATCATTCAATACCTGTGGGTGTAAGGCCACCTCCTGGTTTAGGCAAATTGCATTTCCCATATGCCTTCGATCCTAAGATGGCATTCCAATTAAGAGAAAGGAACACTGCAAGCCTTGAAGAAATGCAGAACATTGCAGTTGATGTGGAGAACAACTTGCTGATCAAAAGGTAAAAGTTAAAGGACAAAGAAAGGGAGCAACTGAAGTCATCAGAAGCTAAACTGGAGATTTTGGCCAGTGCCATGGAAGAGATGATGTAGAGGATCAACAGGAAAGATGAGCTTGCTGCCCAAAGACACCATGTTCCAATGATTTCAGAGAAATAAAAGGTCATTGTTCCCAAACATTTTGTTGTTCATCCTTGGTACCATGGTTTGGATAATGATTCTTTCATGTATTCAATTCACAACACAGTCAAAGATGAAGCTCCATCTCAACTTGCAGAGGAACAGCCAACTAATATGATGTGCATGTTTGACGACATTCCTTACTTGGATTGTCCACCCAAGTGTGATCAGTATGATGATGAGCATGAGGTTGAAATAGAGGTGGAATGTTCAAAGAAATCAGCAGCATGTCATTGGCAAGAAGAAGATTATTTACAGTTCAGATATGACAATCAGCCCTTGCACAACAGTCATGACAGCGATGAGGAAGAGATAGAAAATTTCAGAGTAAGGGAAAAATCTTTGCCCTTATGTTTCTCTTCTTTTCAATTTTTGAGAAGAAATTGTAAACAAGTTGGCATTGGTAAAGAGGGAGGATGTTCTGATCAACTAGGTGAAGATGCTAGCGCTGATGTGGAGGCTATTCTAGACCTAGAATCGCAGCCCTTGACCTACATTGATTTTCAAATTCTTGATGAAAGCTTAGAGCCTGAGACAAATTATGAGTTAATCCATAATAACTCTGTACCATTGTGCTTTAATTCATTTCAAGTTTTGAAGGAGACTCTTGGACAAGTGTTGAAGGATAAATACATAAAAGGTCAGGAAATTTCATTTGAATCAATGCAGCAGTCTTGTCAGTCTTTTCAGGATCTAATAGTTGATCGGTTGGATGGCCTGTGTGGTCAAAATCATTCTTCATTCACCAGTCATGAGATAAAAAGATGTTATGATATTGACATGATCAAGCAGTCAGTTACAGGGGTGTTTTCAACAGAAGTCACATTACAAAGCCCATCAAAGAAGTTGCAGCCATGTCAGAAAATGCATGAGGATGAAAATAATATAGTTTCAGTGCCAGAGCATGTCGCTCACTTGGCAGAATCCAAAAATCAAGGAACATGTCATTTCTACCTTGATCCTATAGCTACCTATACGGAGAATTTTTTCACTATAGAGCCTCAATCTATCTCTGGCAGTACTTTTGTTCTTCAAGATTGTTGAGGTCTCTATGGTAAATATCAATCACGTTTCCAACAATGACCTTTTCACTTTGCAGTTTTGAGTCGATGGGCAAAAGGTCAAGCTGCGCTTTCCACTGTGCTAACAAGCAATCAAACAATCCTCTGGTCTCAACAACTACTGGATTGTCTGCATTGACATTATTGTATCATTTAGAACGATGAAATTGTCAGTAGTGTAGGGTAGGTAGCATTTTCGAATAAGCTCAACATTCTAAGCATCTCTTTTTCAGCAGTGTTTATCTTAATTTCGTTTTAGTTGCAAGATCAAAACAGGTGCAGGTTGCAGAATAAGATTTTGGGATCAACCCAATGGATAAAGCACCGGTCTGCATGTTCAGAGGTCTGTGGTTCTTGACAACTCCCAAAAGAGCTGCCATCCCCAGATGGAGCCACTGTTATAACCCTATAACTCATAGGATCATCTGTTGACTAGAAATTTTTCACTCTGGGTGTATAGGTTCGCAAATAATATTTCATCTCTGCAAATTATTTTCAAGAGAAGCAGTGCACCAAACCCTCAAAAAGTCATTAAGCCTAAGTTTTGCCTCATATACTGCATTCGCGCCTGGAGAATAAAGAAAGCACTTAGATTGATGGTCGATCTAGCGACGCGTAAATCAACGGATGACAGTGGATTCCGAACCCCCTCGACTGTTCTACTTTTAACGGTGGGGGGGGGGGGGTTCGAAATGGTGATTAAAACGTGTGCACAGATATACGGTTGTCATGGAGGCGCACAGATGGACGATCTACATGTGATTCCAGACCCCCCCGATCATTCTGCCTTTAATGATGGGGGGGGGGGGTCCGGAATAAGGTGGGTTTTTTTGGCGGGCCCTATCTATACGCGTCAGCCATCCATTGCATCGGGCCTCCTTTGCTCCATGCTACATCCTTCATTCACGCTGCACCTGTCAGTTCCTCACCCTTCATTCATTCACCCCTTCGCAAATCTTACCCCTCCATGAATAAACAGACTTAGGATAAAAACATTAGGTTAATAGTCATGATTAAACCTATTAATAATAAACTAATTATTAATTAATTAATAATTGAGTTAGTATGTTAGTAATTAATCAATTGTTAATTAGTTAGTTTAGTAACTAGGTTAGTTTTTATTAATTAATGTTAAATAAAACAATATTAAAATAAAAACATAAAAAACCAAACATTAAATAAATATATTAAAAAATTAAAACAAAACATAAAACAATATAAAAACATTTAAATAAAAATATAAAACAAAACATATAAAAACAAAAACAAAAAACAAACAAAAACAAATTAAATACAAATTATATTAAATAAACACATATAATAAAAAAAAAATATTAAAAAAAAACCAAAACTTAAAAACCTACACTATCCTAAGTCTACCCACCCTCAACTCCCGCTCACATCAAAGCCCCCATGAAAAACATAAAATTAAATCAACAAATGAGAATTTTTCCGGACCCCCCCCTCACCATTCGAACTTTAATGAGAGGGGGGGTCCTGAATGGTAGTATACCAAAACCACCCCCCATACACATTTCATCACCCTATTCCAGCGTACCCCCCCCTCTAAAACCGCTTACTACCTCAGGGGGGTCCGGAATACCACTCTGCCCCCGAAAAAACCGCTTTCCAAGAAGTTTGACCAGTCAACTTTCAAAGAATTTTACGGGAAGAATAATTCGAATTTTGAAAAACCGAGAGACATTTTTCTCCATAATGGGATGAATAACAAAAACCTCTCTCAGGTTTTTCACCAGTGCCACGAGAAGGGAGAATCGAATCCATCTTCGAGGCCATTATTTTAGATTTTCTGTTTTTCTGTTATAGTCCCGATCTTGGAGGAGATTTTACGGTCAGCTGGAGGTGAATTTGGTGAAACCGAAGGAGGTTTTTGTCCAGAAAACACCCATATAAAATAACCTCCTTCATTTTTTCCCCAGGTGTCAGCGTTGAAGAGAAAACGATGTATGTTCGGACCCCTTTTTCGCAGAAATTAGGCCCATCTTTCATGGCAGGCAGTTCAAAATTTTGGGGGATTCGTGGCTATTTTTGGCCGAGGTGGTTAAATATAACAAAAATGAATCATTGGGGTATATACCCTATTTATTTAGAGGATTTTATTGTAATGAGGTTCGACCTGGAGGTACTAGAGAGGGGATCAACAGTCTGTAAAGGATTTTGCGAATGAATACAAAGACATTGTTTCCAGATTCCTGTGTCATGTTTAAGTGGTGAAGTTTTTCCCTCATGTAACTCATGATTTTCCTATTTCATACATTTTTCTTTCTGTATTGTCTATGAGAAGGTAATGTATAGGATTTGTTCTTGACACCCTGTGCTGGCTCAATGCAATATTTATGTTTTCTTCCAAGTTTGAAGTGTAGAATTCAGTTGTACTCTGCTCTACATTTGAAATGAATCCAAATCTTTTCTTCCTTTCCCATTCTATAAGCTCAAAGAATCCACTTGCATGACTATCTTGCCTGGTTACATCCTGTTTTAGTTATTCATTCATCTATCGTCTTTATCATTGACTCCATGTTGCCCAATGGTCCTTTATGCCTTAACCAAACCAACTCAAAATCCATAAACAAACCCGTGTTCTTCATAGCTAGCCTAATATTCTCTTCAAACAAAGTTATATCAGACAGAGAGATCCCTCTCTGAGTCTTGGAGGGCTAGATCCAAGACTCGAAGTGGTTGTGATGTTGCCTCTGTGACTGCCTCCACAACCTTGGGCAAATTACAGAGTGCTAACAAGCCCTTTAAATAACTCTTCTCTCCTTGATATGGCTTGGCTGCACGCCTGAACGATGTTGTTAAAGTTCTTTACTTTCTCTTTCCAGCAGGCATTTAGATGCTTGATCCGACTTGGAGAGGGAAGGTCCTCCTCTCTTCTCTTTATCTCTGACATGTTGGTAACTTTAATACCAAAGGGTACCGCGACATCAAGGTAGAAACCTTCTTCATTTTTTAGGTCTGCCAATAGATATTCAAGGAAGGCATGAGCCCTCTAGCCAAAAGAAACAATTCTCTTTGAAATTTCCCAAGATTTTTTAATTAGTGCCATTCTTTTCTTGATATTATTCTCCACATAGCTCCTCACTGATGTGAGTAAGCTTAAGGATCCTTTTATTTTGGCTGTGGGCATGGCGGGTTCGACAATTGCCAAAGGACTAGAAAGAAATGGAAGAGGCATCAAAGTCTCTTTTAGTTCCTTAATCCTTTCCTTTAACTTTGTATTTTCTTCTTTTAGACTACCAATGGAATCGTCCAATGCATCACCGATGGCTCTATGGATTTTGGAAACCTGGGAAGGCCACATATTCTTTAGGTTAACCTCTGAACAATATTTCCCCTTTTTATTCTTCACATCACTCTTCTCAATAATTAATTTTTTAGATTCATTGTCAAAGACAACACTCTGAAATGCAAATGATCCTTCTTCATCAAATATCTCATTTTCAACAATTTCCAACGACTAGTTTTGGTGGGTCGCACCTCCTGGTTGGTCAATGTTAGGAAACATATTCTCAATGTCAGCTTTGAGTTCCATATCTTCGAGGGAGAATCTATTGATATCACTTTCAACACAATTCTCTTCTTCCTCTTGTACAATATTCTTCCTCTTCTTCCTCAGAGGAAGTTTATGGGAGATTTAAAGTTTTCCTGGAGGGGGGTTCTTGTATCCTCCTCTGCCTGAACTACTGTTGATTACGTTTTTGGATGGGTGGGCTGCTGGAGCACTACTCCAAGGTGTTGAAGTCTTGGGAGTAATAGTTGGGGACTAGGCACTCTTCTCGCTGGGAACTTTTCCTCTCTGTTTATATAATTCATTGGTACTGAGTATCGTCTCTAAGTCGCCAACAATGTGGTTAGGATTTCCCATGTTATTATATTCTTCTTCTCCTAGAATTGCATGGATAAATGAACTACTAAAACCCATTGTTAATATATGTTCCACAAATATTCCATTAGGTTCAAACCCCTCTAATATTTTCAATGTACTTGAGATTCAAGTTGTGGAAGTGGTTTGTGAATTCATCAATTTTGTTCATATTTATGAATACAAAATCCCCAATTTTCCAAGGCAAAGGTATGAATTTATTTTTTTGTTTTTCATGAAAAAAGTGCAACCAAAAGTTATGTTTCCTTGCGACTTCTGCAAAAAACATTCTATCAGATATATGGCATGGAATAAAGACAATGTTTTCCTTAGAACTGAAAATCCTGATAACGTTGTAATCTTCCATTTGCACCAAAGTCCCCTTTTTGTCCAGAAATTTACTGACCTAAGAGAATATTCTTGGGGCATCCTTTCCAAACAACAATTGTTTAAGAACCAAAACAAAGTCATTGAAAACTTCATAAAAATGCAGGGAAGCTTTGTGCCTCCATAAATATTGGTACCAAAAGGTCATAGGGTCAAATTCACAATTCACCTTCTTGCATATAGAAAATTTAGGAAATAGACATCAATGCACTATCACAAAAACAAAATAAGAATACATAAAGAATTTCTTATGATTTTTATACTGAGACAATTGGGAAGATATTTCAATGGAAATCAACTTCCCCCAATAAAAAATGGCCTGCTCCTTGACATTAAAATATAAGATGTAAAGAATCATACGGGAAATGCTAGCAGTATTTTCTTGTCCTGTAACTCTGGTAAATAACCAGGCAATTTCCCGAAATGGGTTTTTGAAAAATATGACCTACAATATGGTAATATCTTCAGGGATGGCCACGAGATTCTCCAAGAATTCAAGTAAGAGATCCAGGCTATTGTCGTGTTTTTTCAAGAAGTCTTTGCAATCTTCACCTTTGAAGGTGAGTGTTGGCTCTAGGAGTCTCAACATTTTATGGAACACTTGAGGCGAAAGAGAGATGGGAGAATGGTCTTGGAGTTGAATCATCTATTGGTTTGGTATATACTTCTCAGCACACCGGGAAACCAACCCCTTGCAGTCAAAGTATTCAGGAACACAACTTGCATGAGCAATTGCAGACGTCCAAATTACTTCCTTATGAGAAGAAGGGGATGAATAATAAGAGTATGATCTAGACCACTGAAAGTTATGGTCCTCTCGTCCAAAAATGTTCAAAGTTTCTTTTCATAAATATTGTCGAGCTACTACTTCCATAAGTTGACAAGAGCGTTCTGATGCAGGAGCATCACAAGAAAGCGCAAGCCGAGGACAGTTGGATATGCACCAGTGTGCATTTTGAATTTTAAAGATGAAACATTAATGTAATAGCTGGGAGAACGTAATTGTTCTTAAATGTTTTGGGAACTGTAACGCAGATCTTGAGCATTGATCTCATCTGTTGGATGGAGGAATTTAATGTAATAAATGTAAAGTAGTTGTAGACTTTAATTTCGATTAGATAACTTAGAGTTGTAAGAGGGAAAACTCAATAAATCTCCCTCATAGGTGATTGTATCATTCTCAATTGTGAGAGCAAGAGAGAAAGAGAGCATAGGAGAAAAAATGATGTAGAGGTTGTATAAGAAGATAGTTGTTTCTATAAAACCCATGTATAGAAGCACTTGAGTTAATATATAAGAATGATTTGACTCAATTTCTTGGTGTTTTCATGGATACTGTTTGCATATATTGAATGGTATGTTTACAGTTTGCTGATATGCTCTACTATGCATTTGTTTCAATGATTTATGTGTATGATTTCATGTTGAATGTATGAAGTCTGTGAGAGGGAGAGTAAGTTCCAATTTCTTCTCATCCTGAGAATTCCTGCAAGGAGTGCAGTGAAGGCCCGCAAGGAGTGCGTTGACAAGTTTATGAGTTTTATCTCAGAAAAAGATCAGGAGAGATAGAGTTGTTCCTATACCAATAGAAGTGAAGATATAACACAGAGCCGTGTAAGGTGGGCACAGACCAAGCTGAAGTCTTAGAATTTTCCAACCCAAGGGAGAGGTTGAAGAACTTTTGTCACAAGGAGTGCACAGAGTTGGAGAGTTTAGATAATCAGATATTATCGTGAAGGCCGCAAGGAGTGTGTGCAAGAAGTCCTTAGAACCCTTGAGTTTGCAGCAAGAATCAAGCTCAGGAGGGATAGAGACTTGGAAAATCCAGAGAACGGATGAGATTCGAAGTCACCTCGTAGAAACCAAGCTCGGGAGGAAGGACTCCAAGTTATTTGGCCAGGAGTCTTTGAGAACTAGAATGAATAGTTGAATTTGTCGGAGGGAGGAACAACGATTTTCTGTAGACCGTGGGATCCAGTATATTAACGGAGAGGTTAATACCGAGTGTTTATTAACACTCACAAGATTAGGAGGGATAGAAACCATTAGATCCTGGGGAGCGTGAGCCATTGATCCGAGGCTCTGAAATTTTGACATTTCGGGAGTCGAGAGACTAAAGGAAACGACTACTTGGAATCTGCGAGTTGCAAAGTTCCGACTTCGTGAAACACGAATCTAAACCATCAGATCGTGGGAGGTTCATGACTGTTGATCCATGGCAAAGAAGTCACGAGTTCAAACTTTGGGAAAAAGGAGAAGAGTCGCATCATGAAATCACGAGTTGCGAAATCGTGACGCGCTTGGAGGTGAGGCCCCAGGATTTGGTTGGAGGTCATATGGTAGAAACATAAGGGGGGAGATAAGGACCGTTAGCCCATTTTGGGGTTACGGGAATCAAAGGAGTCGGGGTGACTCGCAGCAGGAGTCCAAAAATCATGAAACACGAAGTCGCGAACTTGAAGAGCCTTTGGGTTAATTCAGTGGTCACACCAGTGGTCACTCGGAGCAGAGGTTCACATCTAGTGCTTGTTCACACATGCATAAATTATATAAGGACACATGGTTTTATATGCATTGAAGGTTCCATAGGGAACTAAGGAGCTATTTCAACTCAGGGGAATAGGAATATCCAAAGACCGGAAGGTCAAGCAAAACCTACTTGGGGGGGCGGGTGTTGCATCAGGTGGTATCAGAGCATACAAATTTTGTTTTCTATAGAGGGAATACAAAGGACAATTGTGATTTAAATTCTGCGTGGACAGATTGAAACAATGCCACCAAGGAGACGTCAAGAGAGACCCATGCCCGATCCAGTCGTGGAAAGGGAAATGAGAGAACTTTGTGCTTGATTGGATGCCATGAAGACAACACAGAGGTGAACACCTAATACATGATATGTGAGTGAGGCCGAGAGCGAAAACGAAGTTGGAGCCGAAGAAGAAGTTGTAGCTGAAGATGCTGCAGAGGAACGTTTATTCAAAGATGTTGCAAGAATAGGTGCCAGAGAAAAAATGGACGTCTCGATGTATGAAGGAAACTTAGATGTTGAGGAGATTCTAGATTGGTTTAGAGCTCTGGATAAATACTTCGACTATGAGGATATCGAAGAAAATAAGAAAGTAAAGCATGCAGTCACTAGAATGAAAGGGCATGCAACACTGTGGTGGGATGAACTACAGGTTGACAGGCGTTGCAAAGGAAAACAAAGAATTAAAAGCTGGGACAAGATGGTTTCCAAGATGAAATCCAAATTCATACCCAGAGATTACCAAATTGATTTGTTCTGAAGAATGAAAAATTTGAGACAGAAGGGGATGACAGTGAAGGAATACACTGAGGAATTTTATAGACTAAACATCAGAGATGGACATCGCGAGAGTGATGATGAAAATTTCACCAGATACACGAATGGCATGATATATGATATTCAGGATGAGATGAGCATGGTGACAATCATGAATTTAGAAGATGCTTATTAGATTGCTTCAAAGAAAGAAGTGAAATTGGCCAGAAAGAAAGGTCGAAGGGGCAGAGGTAGAAGTAAGAAAAAAGGCAAAGTAATTGCCTAGGACAGAGTACATAAGCCCAAGGATGAAGAAAATAATCCTCATAATGTAAGTTTTAAACCTGCGAAGTAAAGCAATGCATATATATTCTTAAGCAATACAAAAATTAATCAATGGCTCATACACAGAATACACAGAGATCTTTACCGGAAACCCTCAACCGGGAAAACCTTTCTTTTTCATTATATCAAATTTCACCATTCGCCATACAATATATACAATGTTTTTAGGTATTCCGTAGATACCAAAACCCTAATCCCTTAATCCGGGATTAATTTACAAATCAGCCAAAAATAGCAAAATCCGCTAAAAATAGCAAAAACCGCCCAAAAAAAAAATTTCGGGGCGTTGCCCCGAACGCTGCGCGTACTCGGGGCGCTGCCCCGGGCTACCGCCCGGTGCCGAACGCTCCACGTAACTAGGGGGGGGCATACCTGCCCCCCCCTGGGACCCCCCTAGGAAAGCGCCCGACGCACATGGCAGAGCCCTAGGTGAAGGGATCGTCAGACGCAGTCATCGTATCTGACACACCCACACACACACACATGCAAAGAATATAACACATACCCAACACATAACCACCCAGAAAGGGGAGGAAGCTCACAAGGAGGACAATATGCCGATATGAACACTTTTCCTCGAGAAAGAGGAAGAGGAAGATGCAAAGGAGGTGAAATAAAATGTTTTGTCTGTGGAAATATATGACACAAATATTTTGAATGTCCCGATAGAAAAAGGGATGGAGGAGGTGAAGCTCACATTTCAGAAGGGCAAAGGCGAAATGTTGAGGCAGAAGATGCAGAAGGTGGAAGATCCTTAATGATGAGGAAAACTCTCTTGAAACTAGATAAAGAGATGGAGAATCTAGTCTAGAGGAACAATTTATTTAGGACTGCTTGCAAGACTAAGGATAGGGTATGGAAGGTGATAGTTGATAGTGGAAGCACAAATAATCCAGTATCCACGGAGATGGTAGAAAATATGGAATTAGAAATAGTTTCACATCGAAGCCCATACAAGGTTTCGTGGTTGCAAAAAAGACATCAGGTAACAGTCACTAAACAATGTTTAGTCGAATTTAAGATAGGGGGATATAGAGATGAGATATTATGTGATGTTATTCCCATGGACGTTTGTTATATTTTGTTGGGAAGACCATGGAAATATGACAAAAATGTTATTCATGACGAAAGAAAGAACACATACACCTTGGAGAAGAATGGTAGGACACATATGTTGCTGCCAATTGAAGACAAGAAGGTGAAAGAAGAAACAAGCAATACTATACTTATCATGAGTGGGAAGGAAATTCTGGATGAAGTCAAGAAAGATGAATAAATGCAGTTTGTTGTGGTGAGAAAACCTAGAGTCATTTTGACCAGTACCTCAATACCTGAGGAGATTCAGGAACTGCTAGAGAATTTCGCTAATATAGTGGTGGACGATTTACCTTGTTCATTGCTGCCCATCAAAAGTATAAGCCATCACATTTACCTTAAACCGGGAGAAAGTTTACCGAACAAAACAACGTACAGATTGGCACTGTAGGAGAATGAAGAAGTTAAGATACAAGTCTAGGATTTGATGGACAAAGAATTGATTAGAGAAAGATTGAGTCTATGCGTTGTGACAATAGTGTTAAGTCCGAAGAAGGATGGTGGATGGAGAATGTGTACAGACTCGAGGGATATAAACAAAATCACCATCAGGTATAGATTTCCTTTACCCAGGATGGATGACTTGATGGATTGCTTGAGTGGAGAATTTTTTTTTTCAAAAATTGATTTGAAAAGAGGATATCATCAGATTATAATGAGGGAAGGTGATGAATGGAAGAAAACGTTCAAGACGAATGAAGGATTATATGAATGGCTTGTCATGCCATTTGGCTTGACGAATGCGCCAATTACTTTACGAGATTTATGAATGAAGTCTTGAAATATTTCATTGGGAAGTTTGTAATTGTATATATTGATGATATAATGATCTTCAGTAAGACTTAAGAAGAACATTTGAGGCATTTAACTCTAATAATGAGGAGGCTGCAACAAGAGAAATTGTTGATAAATCTGAAGAAGTCATCTTTCATGAAGAAAGAAGTCGTTTATTTGGGTTTCATGGTCTCTTCAAATGAGTTGAAGATGGATATTGAGAAGGTAAGATAAATCAAAGAATGGTCGTCGCCAAGGAATATCTTTGAAGTCAGAAGCTTCCATGGACTAGCCAATTTTTACAGAAAGTTCATCAGAAATTTTAGTGGGATTTATGCACCAATGATGGAAACAGTCAAGAAAAGACATAAATCTTTTCATTGGATAGAGGAAGCAGAGAAAAGTTTCAATTTGTTAAAGGAGAAGATAACTGGACAACTAGTTCTGGTTTTGCCAGATTTTAGTAAAACATTTCAAGTGAGATGTGACGCAAGTGGATTTGTGATCAGAGCAGTCTTAAGTCAAGACAATAGACCAATTGCATACTTCAGTGAGAAGTTGAACAATGCCAAGAGGAATTATTCCATGCACGATAAAGAGTTTTATGCAGTCATACAACCGTTGAAGAAATGGAGGCACTAGCTGGTTTCGAAGGAGTTCGTTTTGTATAGAGACAACCAAGCCTTACAGTTTATAACCAGACATGAAAAACTAAACCAGAAACATGGAAAATGGGTTGAATTTATGCAGAACTTTACTTTTGTTATAAATAATTTTTTTGGAAATGCTAACAAGGTTGCTGATGCATTGAGCAGGAAATGTTTGATTCTATAGGAGTTTCATGTGAAGACCTTAGGTTTTGATAGCCTTAAGGAAATTTACAAAGATGATCCAGATTTCAAGGACCCTTATGAAGCATGTGAGAATCCTTTTCTGAGAGACAAAAGCCAATGGATTGAATATTTAATTCAGGATGGATTGCTATTCAAGGGAAATCAGTTGTGTATCTTGAAGAGTTCTATGAGAGAAAACCTTTTGAAGGAAAAGCATAGTGGAGGATTGGCTGGACATTTCGGCCATGATAAAACATTTGTGCAACTGAACAGTTTGTATTATTGACCAAGGATGAGGATGGGTGTCAAGAAATTTGTGAACATATGTAGAATTTTCCAGCACGCAAAGGCGAAAAGACAAAATATAGGGTTATATCAACCATTTCCAATACCAGAGAGGTCGTGGGACCCAGTAAGCATGGATTTTGTGTTAGGACTGCTGAGGACATAGAGAGGTTTTGATTCCATATTTGTGGTAGTCGATAGATTTTCAAAAATGGAACATTTCATTCCATGTCAGAAAATCAGTGATGCAACACACATTGCAAATATGTTTTTCAAATAAGTTGTTCGACTTCATGGTTTACCCAAGAGTATTGTTGCAGACAGAGATACCAAATTTGTTGGTCATTTCTGGAGGACACTATGGAAAAAGTTGGGGATGAATCTATCTTTTAGCTAAGAAAATCACCCTCAGACAGATGGACAGAATAAGGTAGTCAATTGAAGTTTGGGAGACTTATTGAGGAGTTCAGTAGTTGAACATCATAGTCAGTGGGACCACATTCTTCCACAAGCGAAATTTGCATATAATGACTCACCTAATAGAAACACATGACAAAGCCCATTTCAGATAATGTATGCAATGCAGCCAAGATGAGTATCTGAGTTGAGAGACTTGGAGCAGAATGAGTTCAGGAGTGCTGGAGCGGAAAATTTTGTAGCAGAGATGCAGGAGCTCCACAGTAAGATTAAAGAGAAGTTGCAAAGTTCCAACCAGGAATACAAGCACATAGTATATCAACACATAAGAGAACTTCAATTCGAAGTGGGATATTTAGTCTTAGCACATATAAGAAAAGAAAGGTTCCCAAGGGGAACGCATAATAAGATGAAGATGAAAAAGATAGGGCCGTGTAAGATTTTGAGAAAATTTGAGGCAAATCCTTATGAGATAGAATTGTTAGATGATGTGGGAATATCACCCATATTCAACGTATAATATATGTACCCTTACAAAGAAGATGAAGCGAGAGGAGAATAAATTCAACAAGAATTTCAGTGGGACAAACATATGCTTGTAGCTGAAAAGCCGCAGATGGAAAAGATCATTGATCAGAAATTTGGTAAGAAGACCCGGAGGAAGACATATTTTGAATACTTGGTAAAGTGGAAGGGACACCCGATTGAGGATGCCAGTTGGGAAAGTGAAGAAGATATCCATAAACATGGACAGATGGTGTAGGAGCTCATGAACAGGATTCCATGAATTTTTCAGCTAGAGGAGTATGATAGAGGAGCATCACAAGAAAGTGCAAACAGAGGACAACTGGATATGCATCGACATGTATTTTGAAGATGTTTTGAATTTTAAAGATGAAACATTAATGTAATAGCTGGGAGAACATAATTGTTCTTAAATTTTTTGGGAACTGTAACGCAGATATTGAGCGTTGCTCTCATCTTTCGGTTTGAGGCATTTAATGTAATAAATTTAAAGTAGCTGTAGACTTTAATTCTGATTAGATAGATTAGAGTTGTAGGAGGGAAAGCTCAAGAAAGATCCCTCGTAGGTGATCATATCATTCTCAATTGTGAGAGAAAGAGAGCAAGAGAGCATAGGAGAACAAAGACTATAGAGGTTGTATAAATGGATAGTTGTTGCTATAAAGCCCATGTACAGAAGCCCTTGAGTTAATATATAATAATTCTTTGACTCAATTTCATGGTGTTGTCATGGATATTGTTTTCATTTATTGAATGGTATGTTTACATTTTTCTTATATGCTTTGTTATGCATTTGTTTCAATGCTTTATGTGTATGATTTCATGTTGAATGTATGAATTCTATGAGAGGGAGAGTAAGTTCCAATTTCTTCTCGTCATGAGAATTCCTGCAAGGAGTGCAGTGAAGGCCCGCAAGGAGTGCGTTGACAAGTTTATGAGTTTTATCTTAGAAAAATATTAGGAGAGATAGAGTTGTTCTTATACCAATATAAGTGAAAATATAACATAGAGGCATGTAAGGTGGGCGCAAGCCAGTACAGAGTCTTAGAATTTTCCAACCCAATGGAGCGGTTGAAGAACTTTTGTCACAAGGAGTGTGCAGAGTTGGAGAGTTCAGATAATCAAAGATTATCGTGAAGGCCACAAGGAGTGTGTGCAAGAATTCCTTAGAACCCTTGAGTTTGCAGCAAGAATCAAGCTCAGGAGGGATAGAGACTTGGAAAATCTAAAGGACAGATGAGAGTCGAAGTCTCCTCATAGAAACCAAGCTCAGGAGGAAGGACGCCAAGTTATTTGGCCAGGAGTCTTTGAGAACCAGAAAAGACGGTTGAATTTATCGGAGGGAGGAACACCAATTTTCCATAGACCGTGGGATCCAATAGATCAATAGAGAGGTTAAGACCAAGTGTCTATCAACACTTGCAAGCTCAGGAGGGATAACAGCCGTTAGATCCTGGGGAGCGTGAGCCATTGATCAGATTCTCTAAAATTTTGACATTTCGGGAGTCGGGAGAGTGGAGGAAATGACTACCTGGAAGCCACGAGTTGCAAATTTCCGACTTCGTGAAACACAAATATGAACCGTCATATCGTGGGAGGTTCAGGACCATTGATCCGTGGCGAAGAAGTCGTGAGTTTGGACTTTGGGAAAAAGGAGAAGAGTCGCATCGTGAACTCATGAGTCGCGAAATCACGACGCGCTCGGAGGTGAGGCCCCAGGATTTGGTTGGAGGCCATATGGTGGAAGCATAAGGGGGGAGCTAAGGATCGTTAGCCCATTTCAGGGTTTTGGGAATCAGAGGAGTCGGGGTGACTCGCAGCAGGAGTCTCAAAATCACGAAATGCGAAGTCGTGAACTTGAAGAGCCTTTGGGTTAAGTCAGTGGTCACACTGGTGGTCACGCGAAGCAGAGGTTCACACATAGTGCTTGTTCCCACGGGCGTAACTTCTAGAAGGACCTGTGGTATTATATGCATTGAAGGTTCCAAAGGGAACTAAGGAGCTATTTCGGCTCAGAATAGGAAGATCCAAAGATCAGGAGGTCAAGAAGAGCTTGCTGAGGGGGGGTTGTTGCGTCACATTCTTTTGATCCAGATAATATTTGAAATGAGAGCTTGAGAGATATTATATAATCTTCTGTAAATCATGATTTAATGTGGTTTAATAAGAAATCTCCTCGAGCCCTTCGCCTATTAATGAAAATATTTATGGGACCTGCATAATTATTTATTAGCATTAAACCATACTAAATGTGTATTTGGAAAAGTGAGAATGTGGCGAGGACGGAGGAGAGAAAATAGGATTTGGAATTTTTGTGAGCCCTCCAACCTAAGGCTGCAGAAGGTAGAAGATTGGCTAAGTGCTGTGATGCGTTTGGACAGAATCAACATAGGAGAAATGATATACTTGGAATCTCGGGGAGTGCAATGGTCAAAATGTAGATTGCAAATCTTTTGGATGAAAAATGTATATCACGGAACATGGATTATGAGAGTTTGACCCTGCTAACCCGGGAACAAGTGATTGAAGAAATGACTAAGTATGGGATAATATGGTGGTAGGTTGGACTAAATATGTGAGAGTGTGGATTGGAGATGAGGATTCACGAGTCCACCAACCTGGGAACCCGCAAACCCACTGTTTAAAAAAAAAAGAACAAGTATAAAAACTAGAAAGGGAGAAAAGAAGGGAAAAATGGAAAAGGGGAAATTGGGTAAGTATAGAAGAGGGAAAGGAAGGGAGAAAAGAAGTTGGGAAAATAGAAAAGGGGAGGAAAATTTTGGAAGCGAGAATTGATCTCAACAACAAGCTCCAACTGTGGGATGATAACCCCCTATGGGTTGTCAAGGATCCAGAATCTCTCGTGACAATGTGCTTCCTCCCATTGTGCTATGGAGTCATAATAAGAATATACAAACTGAAAAAATAAAATTATGTACAATGAGAATGCAAAAGTATTAGAAGAAGAAACCTTTCAAATGTTTCCCGTTGATAGGAAGCATTAATCTTTTACCCTTCATGTCTTGGAGCATATAGGAGTTAAAACCCAATATCTTCTCGATGACATATGGTCCGATATAGAGTGATTCGAACTTTGTATGCATGGATGGTTTCTCCTTGGCCTTGTTCCAAAGTAGCAAAATCTCTCCCTTCTGGAAATTATTTACAGTTGTGCTCTGATAAAAATATATTTTGATGCTCTGCTACCTTTGAGAAGTTCGATTCATGGCTTTGCTTCATTCTTCTTCCAACTTCAACAACTGATTGATTCTCCTTTGGATGGGTGAATTGTCTTATGTATCTTCAATATTAACCATATAGATTAATGAATTGATCTAGAGACTAATCAACATTTTCACTTCCTTCCCATAAACCAATAGATATGGATACATTCCAGTGCTATCCTTCGAGGTCGTTCTTCTTTCCCATAACGCATCTGTTAGTTTCAGATGCTAATTATTTTGGTTCTTGTCAATGGTTTTCTTCAGTATCTGCACAAGTGTTTTGTTTGTGGATTCGACAAGGCCATTACCTTGTGGATAATAATTCGATGATTGACCCATGATGATTTTGTATTCTCCACAAAACTTTGTAAACTTTTCCCGATGAAAATAAAACCATTATCCATGATAAATTTATCAGGGGAACCAAATCTCAACAAAATATTATCTTTGAGGAATTTAATCATATCTTCAGAATCAACCTTATTCAATGCCAGTGCCTCTCACCATTTCATGAAATAATATGTAGTCGTGAGGATGTACATATTCCCTTTGCTATAATTTGTATTAATTGGACTGAAAACATCGAGTCCCCATTGGGAGAATGGTTTCTCTACAATTACGACCTGTAAGGGAATTGCAGATCTCTTCATCTTTCCTAAAAACTGCTGGCAGGACACACATTTATTTAGCATGGCATACAAGTCTCTGAACATTGATGGCTAGTAGAATCCAACCCTTATTATCTTGTGGGAGGTGGCAGTAGGGGAAAAATGTCCACCGCATATTCCTTCATGGAATTATTTTATCAATTGTTGGGCTTGATTTTCTCCTAAACAATATGTCAGCAATCAACACATATTGGTTCACCTTCATATTTAATGTTCTTTTCTCGTTTGAGTTCATGGTGACAGGACAATTCCCAGACCTTAAGTAAAATATAGTATCTTCGTACCATTCTCAATCAGCTAATGGTTCTCTGACTGATATTGAAATCATTCCATCAACTGAACCTCCATTCACGATGAGCTTACATAAACCTTGTTCTTTGATTGCCTTTAAAGGTTTAATATTGATATCATATTATTGTATCTTTTCCAACCAGTTATCCCTTTTTGCTTCTCTCAACTGTTGATTTAGAAGCATCTTCATTGGTGATGAGGGAACATAATAAATATTATGGGAGTTTAATATATATGTTTGAAAGTGCACTACTACTTTTAAAAGAGCCAAGGATTGCTTCTCCAATTTTGAATACCTAAAATCATAGTCGTGTAGGGTTTTTCTCATAAACATTATTGGGATTTCTTCTCCTTTGCTATTTTTCTAAGTGAGAACAGATGCAACAATATCTTCTAGAAATCTCTGCTAGAAATAGATGATGAAATCTCTTTGGAAGTCCAGACTAATTAGGAAAGGAGAAATGGTGATTTCTCCTTTGATATTGTTGAACGCCTCCTGAGTATATGTTGTCCATTCGAACCTATGCTCCTTTTTCAACAACAAATTGCTCGGCTTTACGATGCTTGCATAGTCAGGAACAAATATTCGCACAAAATTGATTTTGTTAAAGAATGATTGGACTCCCTTCTTGGAAGTCGAGGGGTTGAGCTCGTTTATTACTTTAAATCTTTTCATATCTATGTAAATCCCTTACTTGCATACAATATGGCCCAACATTTTTCCTCGAGTCACCGCGAACATGCATTTCTTTGGATTTATAGATACACCATATAGTCTACATCTTTCATAAACCTTTCTTAAGTGATGGATGTGATAATTGTTTTTCTTTGAATGCACAGTCAAGTCATCTTGATAGTATGTCGTAAAATTTCCTATCAACCCGCTGAATGCATGATCCATGGCTCTTTGGAATGTGGCTCCAACATTCTTCAAACCAAAGGGAATTATAACATATGCATATGTCTCCCATGGTGTGATAAATGTTGTCTTTGCCCTATATTCCTCAGCCACCAAGACCTAGTTATATCCAGAAAAACCATCCAACATGGACATGTAGGCCGATCCAGTAACCTATTGTAGAAGAGACTCCATATTAGGTAAAGGAAAATTATCCTTTATGATTTCTTTGTTAAGGTCTCTAAAGTCAACACACATCTAGATTTCCCTAGACTTTTTTCTTACAATCAATGGAGTTGAAATCCAATCCAAATGTCTCATGGGATAAATTATCCTTGCCTTCTTCAATTTCTCTAATTCAATCTTTACCAGAGGTTTCAACTTGGGATACATCATCCTTATTTTTTGTTTCACTGGTTTTGCTTCTTCCCTCAAAGGAATGATATGATGGAATATAGTTTTATCGTAAGCTTTCAAATCATCATAGGTCAAATAGAACACAACAATACATTCTTTGAATAAGGAAACATATTGATCAATTTCCTCATTGGTACAATCAACTCACAAGTTGACATATTTCGGGGAATTGTCAGTTCCAATATTGACTTTTCTTGTTTCTTACAATTTTCAAACTGAAATTTCTTCAAGGAGATTCTTAGCATGATCGTCTTTCATAAACAAAGATTCATATTGTGTACAATATTTGGGGAAAGTAGAAGATCAATCGTCTTCATCATCATCATCGTTTAACAAGAAATTTTCCATATGTTCATCATTCTCAAATACTTGCAAGTACTCAATGTTATCAGACACAGATGGTCGAAAAGATCTTTCTACCTGGAAATAAATTTTTCTTTGGACATCGTATGGGTTTGAAAATGAGGCCGCCAACTCTATTGAATCTTCCTTGTGATTCTTGTCCCTTGTAATGAAAGAAATGTTGAAGGAACTGAAAGATTCCATCATTTAGTTAACTCTTTTGAAATATAACTTAAGTCTTTCCCTTTTGATTTTATACCTTTGAGTAACCTGATTGATGAACACCCCAGATGGGGTTCCATATAGAGCAGTTGAGCCACGTGGTACTGAGCCAGGTTGGGCCTTAAATACAAGCCACAAGCTCCCATACCCTCACCATTAAGGATGGTAGCAAGCTGGAGAAGCCATGCTGATGGGCTGAGTCCTCCCACGTGAGTGAAGGGGATGGATGCACAACGCACTAAGAAGATATCATTAATGGTGGATCCACTTGCATCACTCCTCATGAATATCTACGATTTTGGCAGGGGACAGGCTCATTTCAAGTTCAGGCTATAGAAGATGAACATTTCTGAGCTCTAGTGTGGTTATTGCTGCCCTATCGACACCCTGACCACTTCTTGGATTATCTACATGCCAAGGGAAAGAGTTAAGCCCCATAGGGGCACTGCCTGGTATGCCTTTGACGCTCGCTGGAGAAGACAACAAAATTTTGAGCGAGCGTTGTCCATGGCTTGGAAATAGCTCATCCACAAGGCCAAGAAGCTCAGAACGCCTCCCATGGCCTATGTAGAAGAAGTTATTCCAGAGGAATCCATTCAAACTCCTCTGGAACACCTAATCTTCACAGTTCCAGACAATTGGAACTCGCCTACTTGTTTTCCAGGGGAAACCACCATGCAGGCCACCAGGGAACAACACAAATCCCACAAAGGGGATTCCCAATGGGAGGAACCCCCTACTTATTATATTGTCGAAGAATTTTTGGAATACATGGACATGCAGAAGGCATAAAGTGCAAAAGAAATCTTCTTGGGTGCAGGCGACTAGATGGATCAGCAGGAACAACACTCATCACGAGCTAGGGATGAGGTAATGAGAGCTCCTGAAAGAAAAAAGATGACAGAGGCAGAGGCAACACAACCATAAGGTGCACTGCCGAAGGAAATATGGGAGAGGGAGGGTGGCACGACTCCTATTCCATGTCCCCTATCTGTCATGCAAGAAGAATGGTGTGTCCAGCTACCATTCTTCCACCCGGAACACTTGGAGTTGATGTTCAATTTGACGAGCTTGGTAGAGGACCAAATCCACTATGAAATACTAATTAGCAACACATCTATATGATCTATGATGCCTACTCCAACAAGCCACCAGGATAGAGATGCCCGACGTGCACTCAAGCCTTCGTGCTGCCAGCTAGGGCAGGAGATAAGGAAGGAGGCGAGGACATGGAAAATGCAATGACCACCGGGTAATGGGTACAATTAATGGTTATGATTAGAATCTCTATTTTTCTTAGAGCTAAGGCTCTAGTTCTGTTTAAGTTTCATTATGCTGTAATTCAGAAACTAAGGATATTTTCTCAGACTAATGGGCGCCAAATGTCTTGGTTTCCTTCGGGAAATACAAATGGAAGCCTAATTTTTCCATAGACTGTATCGAAGGCCGAATATCTCGGTTTCCATTAACCTGACGGGATAGTTGGCAGTTCGGATGTATGTGTTTTTTTGAAAAGATAATATAATAGGTTCTACCTCTTTTACTTAAAAAAAAAAACTGATTGATGAACAACTTTGAGTCACTAGTTACAATGAGATGTGCTATTTTCATTCCCTGTGCAAGGATCATACCCTGAATCAAAGATTCATATTCTTCCTCGTTATTTGTGCATGAAAACTCTAGTCGTACAACATGTGGATGCATAATCTTACTTGAAATCAGAAGAACAATTCCAACTCCATTCCCATATTTTGAACAGGCTCCATTGAATGACATCCTCCAGTGGCCTTCAAACAAACACTCTCGATTCCCTGTGCCTTGAACTTGCTCTAGGCTTTCGTTATGCTCCATGTCTAGGATAGCATAGTTTCCAATCCCGATATCAATATAATCCTCCATCAATTCATTGTCCTTATTATTGAAAGAGAAGGGTTTTCTAGGTTCACAGGGTACTTTAATCATCACTCCCTCTTTTCCTGGTAGCATCATAAAAATTCCATCGTTCATATATATGCACCAATTATGGATATCCAATCTCTTCCCAACACAAATCTATATGCTGGAGGAAGGTCTACCATAATAATATTGAAAACTATAATGATATGGGGGGCTCTTGTAATCCAAGCATAAAATTCCTTTATTTATCCGTACACTGGCACTTTTTTAGAATCGATTTCATATATTCTTTCACCAGTTTCATAATACTTAGTGCAACTCATACTCAATGCCTCCATGACCGCAAGTGGAATTATATTATTTGTCGTGCCAGTGTCAACTAAACAATTATGTAGTGCAACATCATGATTTTCAATTGAAATGTAGAAGGGTGGAATTTTACCTCTCAACTTGGCAGTTGACAGGCTCTGGCTTTGTTTTGGACTGGTAACGACAACTTTATCTCTTTCATATGGATCATCTAATAAATTCAAAATTTTCTGTCTTTGTTGGGGAATCTTCACCACTTCCATAAAGGGAAAAGTTATCCTTAATTTACTTAAGTCCTCCATGACATTATATGTCATTTGAGTGGAGTTCGATGCTAGGTGTTTCCTTTTAGTTCCATTTCCATCCGTCACTTTCTCATTTGACACCTTTTCACTTTTTTTTTCTTTTTCCTTTTCTTTTAGTTTTTCCTTGTCAGAGCCAGATTTATTTTTTGGTCTATTTACAAATACTCTTGTCTGGGTGACGTTTTATTGTGAGTTGGGATCATTTTCACCTCTCCAAATATATACATGGACGTCTCACATCCGTCCATATGCACAGTTTCAGAGCTTTCATCAGGTGAGTAATAATTTTCTTGCTCAATTAATTTCTCTTCATAGACATCATCCAGAAAAACTGCATTTGGAGTAGGTTGTCTGGGAACCCTTGGTCTTTGTGGGTTATCCATTTTCTCAAACCTCACTCTATTTTCTGGGGAAGGGTTCCATCTTTTCTCTGGGATTGGAATTCTTGGATTTGGCATGCAATTATCTCCCCTTCTTAGTCTGGTTATATTGTTTTGTATTTGTTTGATGGTTCTATTCATCTGTGCAATTTCAATTCTTTGCTTAGTTTCCTGTGCCGCCACAGGGACAACCTTCACATCAGGTATGGTTCCCTTAAAAAATCCTCCTCTCGTTGTTTGATTATGAGCCACTTGAGGCTTGAATTCTTCATTCTTTCTTGAACTGGAAGCTCCTTGATTATCAATATTTAATCCTCCCAGGTTCCTTTGTAATCTTCCCAGTATAATATCAGGGTCAACACCCATTTCAATCATGATTTCTTCCATCTCAGTGGATTTATTCATTTCCTCCAAAGTTTCCATTTGGGATGTTCTGATAACATATTTTACATTCAGGGGCATTAAATGTATCATTATCTTTTTCAGTAGTACGATACTTATGGTTCTTAGAGAGGAAGTTTCTATATTGTTCAAACACCTCCTTTCCTAAACTTTTTGACCAATGAGATTTCATCTTAGGACTACAAACAGGACATGCAAATTTACCCTTTGTTTGAAGACCTGCAACAGATGGATTAATGTGAATTATTAATATACAAAATGATTATTTAAACAACATGCATGATATATTCAATTAATTATATACGATTCAAGCATGCAATATGGAACGTTACATAACACAAAAATGTGTTAGTCCCGTGGAATCATGAATTTTCCATAAAAGTATTCCACGACATTGAAATCTCTTCTTCCCAATTGGTTTACAAATGTCATACATAGTGATGCCCTCCCATAACTTTAGTAGCTCTTTGATAAGAGGCTCGAGATACACATTCATATCCTTAACTTGGTACTTACCTAATTGTTTTAAATTACACAAAATTACTACCATGGTATGTATATATAAGTAAATAAATAAATAAAAGATGTTATGCAAAAGAAGAGAAAAATGAAAAATTTAAATTCAAAAAATTAATGTAAACAAATACCTGGAATAATCATTGTCAACATTATATGCTCCCTCCTTATTGTCATCCAAGGAGGAATGTTATTGTTGATAACAAAAATAGGCCGCACTGAGTAAACAGACCGAAGCTCTCCAAATAGATTAACACCGTCAATTGCCAATGAAATCCTAACATTACGAGGTTCATCTGTAAATTCTGTCCATTTTGCAGCAATTTCCTTAAATGCATAACCATCTGCAGGCATTCGAAGAACACCATATTCAATTCTCTTTCATGCATGGTAATCCATAAACTATGTTATGCTTTGGCACTTGAACAATCACTACAAACGTGGAATTATGGGAATATGTCGAAGAAACTTTCGAGGGACCATTTTTGTTACTTGATTGGTTCGATATCTATTGATACCACATACCGAGAATTCTGTTTTCGATGCATGTTGTCCATAATATATAATATGATCATCAGGACATGCATCTATACTTCGATACTCCATTCCAATGTCTTTCATAATGGCATGTAAATATCGATATGTGAGAGGTAAAATATTTGATGAGGGTAACATAAATTCACCTAACAATCTAAAACATAAAAAAATAAATAGTTAATGTAAAGAATAGTAATTGTAAATATTGCATTTTTATTTTACACATTAATTAAAACTAAAAAAATGGGGAAAATTCAACCTTTATGTAGATGTGATGAAACATATTACATACCTTAGGATCTTTGTCATACAAGTGTTCAACAAATGATTCGTAACCTTTAAGTTCACCAGCAACAATGTAGTGGAGAGAATATTTTCTCTTGACCCTTTATAAAGTCATTTATTTACCTTTTCAATCAGAGGTTCATCATAAATACCATCACTATTGTCCCCATGGTCCGCATCTTTATGACTGAATAAGTCTTGGATCATTTGATTTTTCCCATCATCTTGAACTATGTTATTATTGTCATCTACTTCCATTGGATCATTAACTTTATCTTCATTATCTGCTTCAAGTTCTTCATCTTGTACAACATCATTTCTTCTACTACTTGGTGCTTTGTGCATAAAGTTAGGGGGAAAATATAACTTTATAATCACAAACAATAATGAAAAATTAGTGCATTTATAAAACAATATAAAATTGTGAGAATAAAATAAATATTAAAACAGATAATGAATGTATATATAGATAATTACCATGGGACAATATTGATTTGATCCCCCATCCATGTGCCCATATTTTCTACAATGTTTTTTAGTTGTTGTTATTAAAAATCTTTCGGGACGTCTAGTACAAAATTTTTTGCAAGGGAAATAACATTTACTGTCACCCTTTTCACCCCCTTAAATTTTTTTCCCACCTCTAATGTTTTTTGACATTCTTCCCCACAGACATATACTGAAAAAAACACATGTTTTTTGTTCGCGAAGAAGACCGACTTATACCCTTTTTGAAGTGTCATTATTATAGAAAACTTGTCACAACATCCGTAAAATGAAACATATTTATAGATTTTATAATGTTGCAATTCGAATGATCATTGACCAAGTCAAAGTTGACTTGGTCAAATACTAGGTGACCGTTGGGATGGGAAAAACCTAGTTTCCATAACTTTGCAAGTGTAGCGAATATTTTACCAACGTCGCAAGAGAGACAAAAATGAAATGTTGTTGCAAGAGTGACGTATTCCTACCTTCATCGCAAGAGAGACATTTTTTTATAGTATGTCACAAGAGCGACGTTATCGGGAAATATGGAGAATTTTTTTTAAATTTTCCTCTATTTTCGACAGTATGGCCAATTTTGTCCATAACGTCGCAAATAGAACGTCGAAATTTTTCCAATATGTACTAGTGAGATGACTTGTTTCTTATGGGTGCAAAGAATCTCATTGCAAGGTTCAAAGTAGATATGGCCACTAAGTTTGATATCAAAGACATTGGAATGATGCATTTCTTTTAGGGTTTGGAGGTTTGGCAAAGACAAGGGGAAATATTCCTTGGGTAGGGTAAGTATGTAGTTGAGATCCTGAAGAGGTTTTGGATGGATTACTACAAACCTATGTCCACACCCATAATCACTAATCCGAGGAAGGTGACATGTTCATATTCAAAGTTGGTGGATCTCATGTTGTATAGGTAGCTAATAGGTTCCTTGATGTATTTGGTTAGCACTAAAATAGATATATGTTTTGCAGTGAACACCCTGAGTCAGTTCATTGTGGATCCAAAGTAGGAGAATTGAGTAGTATAAAAAAATATGCTCAAATACTTGAGGGACACAATGGAGTATGGTTTGTGATATCCTAAATATGGTGAAGTGAAGTTTCAAGGGTATTTAGACTTAGATTGAATAGGCAGTGCAGTAGATGGGAATAACACCACAAGGTGTTGATTTATCTTGGGATAGGAAATGATATATTGGTTTAGTAGGAAGCATAATTCCATGGCACTTAGCTCAGCAGAGGAAAAAAACATGGTAGTTAGTACTACTAGTTGTGAGTCCATCTGGCTTTACTAGTTACTTGTAGGATTGTTTAATCAGGAGTAGGACCCCATAGTCATTTATTGTGATAATAAACGTTATATAGAACTATCTCAGAATCATAAGTTTCATGATAGGTCCAAGCACATAGAGATCATATATTATGCCATACAAGACAGGATTCAGAAGAGTGAAATGAAGCTCCAATATATTCCCACACATCAATAGGGAGCTAATATTTTGACCAAGCCCTTAGCAAAAGGAAAGTTTGAATCATTTCGGGATAGGCTTGGATTGGTGCATAATTCCTTCCTTTCTAAGAGGGAGTGTTGAGAAATGTAGCTCAAGAAGGAACTTCTTAAATAGGTTCAATGTGTCAAAAGTGGTTTGAGACATTTCTTTAGTGACCACTTAGGAAAACTGGGAAATAATTCCATCTTGTAATTTCACTTGAAAAAATGAAAAAAATATATTTTGAAGTCAACTAGTCCTAGGAATCTAAATGAAATGTTCTAGTTCTAGAACAGTAGTGACTTAGATTGGAATTTAATCTTTGTCGTACATATCATGATTGAGATAAGTGGTAACTAGGATTGAGGAGATTTGTTTCTAGTGTTAGAATTAGGGGAAAATAGAGAAAACAAATATTCTTTTAAGTTATGTTGACTAGATAAACACATTTAATAAAAGACATAAACAGATCTGTATTAAATTCTGAACATAAATAAAATTTCTTAGTGAAAAAACAAATTTTATCTTACCTCTTGGCCAAAGAAGAATGTACCTATCACATGTGTGGATATAAACCCCTTTATTATGCTTAGAAAATTAGTGTAAGGTTCATGGATCAAATCTCTAGGGTTTGATCTTTGTCATATGGACTGAAGGACGATTTTCCAAGGAATAGACCACAAAGAAGGATGTTGTGTACAACTAAGACAACAACAACAAGTACTCCACAAGTTGAGAAAGAAAAAACATCTCAATAGGAAACAACAAGACCTCAAAAAAGGGAACAACAATACCCTCCACAATCGAAACAACAATACCCTCAACAAAAAAGGAAGACAACACAGGGATGAACCTCCCACAAAGAGAGCACCCACAGGAGACCCAACTCAACTAGCGGTAGCCAAGAGGAGAGGTCGCGACTCTCATACACAAATCTGGCAGCCCAGAAAAGGGGTCACGGGACCTGTACTCGGGTCCATGGATCTAGTAGACAAGTCCAACAACCAAGGGAGGCACCACATGCACCTCATACACCAAAAAACAACAAGATGAATCTCCCAGCCAACAAAAAGACCAAGAAAAATACCTCAGATTTGAAACTGATAAATCAAAGGAGAGGTCACACCAACACAAAGAGAGTAAATTAGGTAGCCGCAACAATAGGAGAGTGAAGAGTGAGTGTGTGAATGTAGAAATACTAGAGGGTAGGGTTATTTTTATAGCCAGGCAGAGGGGTTAGGGATAATATAAAAATAATTAATTATTGACAATTTAATTAATATAAATATTAATTAAATGTCAATTAAATTAAAGTAAATTATATAAAAAAAAACGACCACATAAAATAAGAGGGAAAGAAAGACAACAAGGGGGGCCTTTTTAAGACAAGGTCAAGGGGGGTCCACGATGGAAAAACATGTCCACATGAGTCTCATAATGACTTATAAACTTTATCATCATTGCATAAGAGGGTACATCAACAATGTGGTCATTTCCATCTTCTTAGCCACTCCTAGGTCTCATGGACCATCACGAGAGAGAGGAAGAGGATCACACATCATCACATATTGGTATTTCACCAAGATCTACTTGGTCCAAGGCCATGTTTCCCCAAAGCACACATGGGGGCCTAGAACATATCTAGGGTCTTATCCACCAAGTTACAAGACCAATGATCGACCCATGCATTAAGCAAGGGTTCCCTGGAACACATTCAGGGGCTCTAAAACACATCTAGGGACTTATATCAACCACCAAGGAAAAAATCCAAGGATCAATCCAAGTATTGGGAAAGGATTCATTGAAACACATCCAGGGGCCCTAGAACACATCTAGGGACTTATTTCTTGGTCCTAGACCAAGAACCCTAGTCATATACTAGGGGCCCTCACTAGAGTATTTTTCCATGGCTCTCACTACTTGGTCTCATACTAAGAAACTCCAGGAGTGTACTAGGGGCCTTAGTCCTCAACTAGGGTCTTATGACATCCTCTCAGAGAATGGCTTTTGCAGCTGCACTAATTTCAACACTCCCTCTCAACAAGAGAGGCATTCTCAGCAACACCAAGCTTGTCTCAAAAGTACACAAACTTTGTTAAGGATAGTGGCTTGGTCAAAATATTTGTGGGTTGTTCTGCCGTCGGAATGTACTGAATACTGAGAATGTTCTTCTGCCCCATGTCCCAAACATAGTGGTATCTCATCTCAATGTGTTCCAATCTGTCATGAAACACCAGATTCTAAGAGAGATTTATACAACTTTGGTTATCACAGTGGATGATTGTGGGTTCCAGATTAGCACTGAAAAAATATGAAAGTAGCTTTATGAGGCACACTACTTCTCTGCTAGAGGAACTTGTAGCAATGTATTATAATTCTATAGTGCTCTGGGCTATGGAGCCATGTTTCCTGCTAGACCAGAAGATCATAGTTGAACCCAAACTGAAACAATATCTGAAAGTACTCTTCTGTTCCACTTTACTGCCCATCCAATCTGAATCTGTATATCCATGAAGCATTACACCTCCACTGGAAGTGTATCTAATCCCATAGGCTATAGTACCTTGAATATATCTCAGTATGTTTAACAACAACCATATGACTATGCTTCGGTTCACACATGAATTGGATGAGGGCATTCATTGCATAACAAATGCTTGGTCCGGTATGTACAAGATACATCAATTACCCTATGATCTGTCGATATATGGTGGGTTCTTCCAGATCTATACCTATATCTTGGTCTTGTAACTTCTTCAGGTTATAAATCATCAGTGTGGGCATGGAATTACAATCCAACATGCCAAATCTACGGAGCACATCAACTGCATACTTGGTCTGAGAGACAAAGATATCACCTAGTTTTTGCCACACATCTAAGCGCAGAAAATAATGCATAAGACCCAAGTATTTCATTTCAATTTCCATTGAAATATTGATCCAGGTGGATATCGGTTGCCACCCACCTATTCCACGGGCTCGAAAAACAATTTTCCATCTTGGCAGTTTTTCGACAATTTTTTCGGGTTCCAAACTTCCGAGGGCGTTTTGAGGCCTCAAACGACGTTTTTTAGGGATTTGGGGTCCAAGGGAATAGTATAAAAACTAGCCTAGACCCATCTAAAATCGTTATTCTTGGTTAGACCTTTCCAACGATGTATCGAGCGCCCCAAACGAATATTGTATGCAAAAGTTATGCCCCGAGGAAGTTGACGTATCAACTACCCCCATCAGGGCTCGCAAACCTTTTGGATTTTCATCTTTCGGGATTAGGGTTTTGGATTTTACTTATGTTAAAAATGCCTTTGGAGCCTCATTGTAACAATCATCTTCTTGCGAATGCGAATATCCTTCTGTTATAGGATAAGTCCGTGAGTGCAGACACAAACCGACCTCCCTAGATCCACCTGGTATCTAGAACAAAACATAACAGAATAATACACTTTCCCTAGATCTAGCCTATTGAATGAACTAAGAGATAAGGATTATAGACATACCTTAAGATCGCTTTCCTTATGTCTCTGTTGTTCCAAGCTTCGCTTCAATGCTCTCATCCCATCCAGATCACAACAAAACGAACCAATCGAAGTAAAGACAAGTTAAGATATTCAATGACTAGTCTATACATATGATCAAGGAATTATGTAATAAAAGGACATCATATTTATGGGAAAGGGACATATTGCTGTATTAATTGAATAGAAAGTGAAACTTACAACCTGAGCCTTGATGTCATAGGTCTCCTTTCGATGGCTTCCAGCTCTGACACACACACTTGCTCATGTATGAAGAAAGTCTACCACATGTGATGACCTTGTTGTTGTCTCTTGCTGCTGTAGCATCAATTCTCCATACAGTATTGCACTAGTTCTCTAATCAATCTCTTGCTAACTTTATAAAATTCTTCACTTAACCCTTTCCATGAGCAATCTCCTCAATATATAGGAAGAGATAGATTAGTTATTTGGATAGGGAATGATCCCAAGATATCTGGAATGACAGTACTTGAGTAACCACTCGAAAGCCAACTCATCCTTCTAGAAGATTCCCTTCTAGAAGGTTTGAGATCTTTATCTTTTTCCTTTGTAAGAGCATGTTCGCACACTAACCGTGAGCACAGTGCGAGAAGTTCGCACCCCATCTTAAGGTAGCCTGCGGGAAACAATCATTCCCGCAGGTGAATATATAAGCAACCTGCGAACATGTTTCAAAATATGAATTCTGGAAGAAGACAACTGTAACTCTTCTCAGGAAAGTGTTCTTGGTAGAGAGTTTGATTTTCATTATCATAACATCATCATGACATCATCATGATAACCAAATTTATGGATAATAGAATGCCCCCCAAAGTCTGAGAGCGGAACCAGTGACAGTCGATAGACTTTGTACGCTGCATGTGTGTGTCAAGAACCAAAAGCACATCTAATCAGAGACCTGCAAACATCCAAGCATCAACAGAATATCATATATATAAATTCCAAGGTAGGCATTCCCATACTCAGATCATAGACTGATGACATCATAAACCAAGGTCATGGCCACCAATCATACACTGTGGATCCATGCCGTCACTATATAGCACAACCACCTGAATACACAGTGGATCTGTGCGACAAATTTTTAGTCAAGACGACATAGCCATGAAACATACACAGTGGATCTATGTGTCGCAAAAATATACATACTCCATCGCAACCTGGATCTTAAAGATAATATCCAGGGTCATCAAACCTCATCGCCCAAAGTACGAATCTGACCATGTGATTACATGTGTCGAATTCGAACATGGTAGAAACCACTTGATTACCGGTCATTGATGTATACTGTTAACAAGTGCGAGGGAAATCACCATTAATGTCAATGAATCCCAAGGTACTATAGTACAATCCATCGAATGTGAATAAATGAGTTGATGTTGAACACTAGACGGAATCTCTCGATCAGGGGTCAATGATGTAAACCCACTGTCGAAAGCGAGAAACTTGCCATTGAGGCATGCAAGCTTTAAGGTACTGAATAATTTATAAGTCTTAATTCTGGAAAATGTGTTGAAGTCGACAGAACAAGACTCGTCACATGAGGGCCTTGATATATCCCACATCAGTGACATGAAATGAGTAACAGAGTTTGAAAGTGAAACAGAGCATGTGAAAATTGGACTTTTGGACACAGGGAAGGCCAACACAGAATGAAAGTATAACTGTAGATGGCCGACTCAAAAGAGGTTTGGACTGCTCTTTGAACATATGGATGACACGACCAAAGATTCGGCAATATTGACTCAAAGACGACACATGGAAAAGACCTTGTAGTTGAATTGAATGAGAGACAAATGGATTTCCCAAATCAGCTTCAAATGATGAATAGGGGGTGTCATGTTCAAGAGCGACACTTACTGCCAATTAACACAAAAATGAAACATATCCCTTTCCCAAATTTCCCCCCACCATTTCTGGAAAGTACCTCTTTATTTTTACGCAAGCTTGAAGAGGATCACATATGCTTGTTGATATAATCTCATCCTTCGGACGAGTCCCTCGGAGTATTTTTAACGAACCCTAAGAAGGAGTGGTTCGGTCCCATCACGGGTCAGTCAATGTTTGTTTAACGAGTCCAGAGATGGAAAACTCGAAGGCTTTTCAAGATTATAGAGTTTGGAAAAACACTTAAAAGAGAACTCTCTCAGTTCCTTTTTCGTACAATAGTCCAATGAGACCGAAAAAGGGTTAAACTATCGCTCGAAGAACGCGTAACTTCAAATACTTTAACGAGTGTCAAAAGAGAAAGATCACTTGGCAATCTTTTCATATTTAGGGAGTCGTGAAAAGAGCTTAAAGTTAACTCCAGGGGGGTTCCTTTTTCGTGCAAACACATCGAGCCCAGAAAAGAGATAAAACAACGCTCGATCACGTTCTAGGTTTTTCGCAAGTGCAAGAATGGATAAAAGGCACTTGAGGTCTTGAAATCAAAACCATAAGAAACAAACAAAAACACATCATATCGTAAAAGTTTTTCATCCATAATCATCTACATAGGGTACCTGCAAGTCGTTTTTACTCACTTTCGTATTAGAAATTAGGGTAAAATAGTGAATAAATATAAAAAACCCACTTTAATATGGTAAAAAGTAAATAAAACAAATTTACTATTCATTTTTACCATATTGTTTTACCCATTTACCATTGTAGTGCAAAAATTCCCATTTTACCTCCGATCTTCACCGTCGATTTGCGGAAGCTTCGGGGCATCATTCACGAACCGTCTGGATCAGATTGGTGAGTCCTCAATTCCCTAGCCTTTCATGGTTTAATTTTATGATTTTAGTGGTTAAATTTTAAGTTTTAATTGAGTTTTTGAAACCCTACGCGTGAATGAGGATTCTCGCAGGCTGCCCATTCGGGGCCTGCGAGAAGTTCTCATTCTCGCAGGTGGTCTTAAGCCACAGTGCGGGAAGTCTGCACTGTGCGTTATAAGTCACCTGCAAACAACGCAGTGCCCAAAAAATTGTATAATATTTAGCCATTTAAACCAAATTTTTCCATGTTTCAAATTATTAACTATCTTCCCATGGTTGCCATGCAGGTTAATAGTCACACAATAGTGCTCGAATGGAGAGAAAGGTAACACGAGGATGATAATGTTACCGCCGAAAATCACCCTCAAACCATTGCCACTTTAAGAGATTGCGGTCTCCTAAAGTATTTCCGTATACCGGGCATGAGAGCCCAGGTTCGATTGTTGGAACATTTAGTCCAGATGTGGGATCCAGATCAGCGGGTCTTTAATGTTGGTGCCCACACATTGACGATTGATATTGAAGATATATACTTCTTGACTGGGTTGTCAATAAGGGGTTCTTATGTTAGCTTGACTGGTAGCCGCAGAGGTGGCATGAAAATGAGTGAGTATTTCCGAGAGTATTGCGTGTCGGAGGCAGAAAGAAAAAAGGGAAAAGTGGCCATTTGGGGAGTGACTGATATAACTCTCCGGACCATTCTTTTCACTATAGTTTAGATGGAAGGGAGTGTTGCCCCGCATATGTCTCTACAGAGCTATTTTCAGTATGCCCTCGAGTGTGTCGAGCCCCGGGTCTTCAACTGGGCTGATGCAGTGTTGCACAACCTCAAGAAACAACTGACCAAAAGCAGACGTGGAGATATAAAGCAGTTTGGTTATGGATCGCTGCTAGTGTCATTCTTCTGTGAGAGGGTTCCAGTGTATAGGCTTCAGGCGGATTGGCACTTTTCGGGTCCCAGGGATCCACGAATGCTACGATGGTGCCAACTCATGGCTAGGCATGTGACATGACCGATCGTTCGGTATGACGATCGCTTCTTTGACTAGCTCCAAGGCCAGGTCTTGATGATCGAGGATTATGCGTATGCTGTCTTAGAATTTTGCGGTGATCCTGAGCTTGCCCTTCCTGAAGACGCACAGTGGGGAGATATTGGTAAGAAGGACACCAACTTTTTAACTTTTTAGATGTTTTTGTATTTTCATCATATTAAATGTTTTTGGTTTTATGGTTTTATCTGAAGACTAACACCAAAATCTCGTTGATAACACAGATGTTGGGGCATATAGACCTGCTGGTAGCTCTCATGTTCAGCGTCGAGGAGAAGCAGTAGTTCCAATCCCCCAGTTTGTCGAGGACTACCTTACAATGGAGCAAAAATTAGAGGGTTTGATGTCTGATGTTCCAGAGATGCCTCTAGAGGAGATCCCACGACGCGATCAGCGTCACACCGTGGGAGTTTCTGCCTCTATGGGTCGTTTTCTCTGCAGAGTAGCCAGGACTTTAGCATGCTATCGTGAACATCATTAGTGATGTCACTTTGTAGAAGCCAGGAGCTTCATTTTTTTGATATTTTGGTCTTCGGACACATTTTGTAAAAACAAACTTTGACCGTTATATATATACATGGGTTATACTGGCTTACTTTACAATTGTGTACATTTTAATGTGTTTGATTTTATAAGTGATTTAAATTCTTGTCTAGCACATAATTAGCTAAAGCGTCTGTCAATGTGTTAAGACTTCTCAGAATGTGTTGATATTCTATGTAATCAAAATGTCTTTCCAAGAGGCGAATCCACAAATATATCCTTAATAGAGTAGGACTTCGAATAGAATATACGTTACTGAGCTGTAGTACTACCAACTGTGAGTCAAGACGAACAACCAAATAACAAATTCCGAGAGAGATAGCATCAACCAATAATTCAACCACGGCGCTATACTCTGCAATATTGTTGGTCGCTCGGCCAAGACATATACCTCGTAGAGATATGAGTTCATTTGTCGGGGCATAGATTGTCCAAGCAGCGGAAGCTAAGTTTCGATTACTACGACTAGCACCGTCGGCGAAGCCAATATAAGGTAGCGAATACTCCGACATCTGGAAATCAAACACAACGTCACGTAAGGGCAGAGACCAGATAACGTCAAAAGAAAAACTAAAGTAACACACTCACTCAGTATGATACATAAAAATACAAGTACTCATGCACAAATAACTCATGCGTAGTACTTCTTCAAGTACAACCCATTCCTGGGTTCACTCAAAGTCACACCATCATAGTCCACTAACTCATACGCTCCTTTTTCAAAAACTTTACTAACAATATAAGGCCCAAGCCACATTGGTTCGAATTTCCCAGCTCCTAGGACATATTTATCTTGTTCATATAGAAGAACAAGATCTCCTTCAGAGAAGACACGAGGTTTGACATGTTTGTCATATTGTGCCTTAACACGTTTCTTCTGGGCTTCTATTACAAGAGTAGCGTCACGGCGAGTCTCGTCTAATCGCATCAAATACAACAGACGTTCCTCTTCGGCAGAAGTATTAGGTAAGAGCTCTACATCTAGCTTCAAAGACGGTATCTCGCATTCTATTGGCAGAATGGCTTCCATGCCATAAACTAATCGAAAAGGCATGAATCCTGTGGCAGACTTAACAAATGTCCGATATTCCCACAATGCCGAAAATAACATTGTGTGCCAGCTGGTTTTATGGATTCCTATCATCCGTCGAATCATAGTTATAAGAACTTTATTGATGGCTTCAACCTTTCCATTGGCTTGTGGATAATAGGGCATTGAGCTATCATGACGAAGGCCCAACTTCTCTGTAAGCTCAGACATCATATTATTTCTAAAATGACTACTGTGATCGATAACAATAGCCTGAGGAACACCAAAATGAGTGATGACATGGTTAAAAAGGAATAAGGCTGTAGTCTTCCCAGTATTATCAAATGTCGGCATTGCCTCGGCCCACTTTGTGAAATAATCAACAGCTACAATAATGTAACCATGCCCCCCGGTCGAGCGAGGGTGACATGTCATGAAATCAATGCCCCATTTAGCAAAAGGACCTATTGAGACTACAGGATGAAGGGGAGCAGGATGCGATCGAATATTATGATTATAAGTCTGGCAGGCATGACACTTCTGAACAACAGTAATGCAGTCAGTGAATAGGGAAGGCCAAAAGTAACCTGCACGTAAGATCTTCTGGGCAGTAGCATACCCAGACATATGACCACCACATGCTCCTAAATGGCAGTCATTCAAATCTTTCTCAGCTTTGTCAAAAGTCAAATAACGCCAAAAGACAGAGTCAATCCCCCGACGGTAAAGAGTATCACCGAGGATAATATAATGACGTGCTTGATAACGAACACGACGTCATTCATTACTGGACAAATTAGGCTAGAAATTTTGAGTTTGGAGATAGATGATGATATCTCCGTACCAAATATCGTTGGTACTGATAAGGAAAAGTGACACATCAGGTAACGAATCATCTGCTACCTTTTCTATGGCAGTGTGGGGAAAATCACAAATCAACTCAGCGAAAACTAGGGATTTCTTTGACGTGGTGCGATCGAATTCCAAATCGAACTCCTGGAGAATAAAAATCCACTTGGAGTACTTGCCCCCCAGCAATTGACGTGTCAGTATGTGTTGCATGGGGTTATAGTGTGAAATCACTGTAGTCTTCCTTGCGAGAATATAATGACGGAAACGTTGGACCGCTTGAACAACAACCAAGGCCAGCTTCTCAACATGTTGGTACTTGATTTCAATGGATAATAGACTTCTACTCAAGTAATAGATAACATGTTCATCGTGGTTATCATCCTCTTGAACGAGGACCATGCCGATAGTATACTCGGATGCAGCTAGATAAAGAAAGTAATCTTGACTATAATCCGGAGGAAAAAGAAGAGGAGCTTTGGTAAGGGATAACTTTAAAGCTTCAAAGGTGTTGTTAGCAACTTTATCCCAGACAAACTCTAAACCTTTCTTTAGAAGTCGTGTGAAACCCCGAGTAATCTCAGCATAATTCGGAATGAAACGGCGAAGAAAGTTTTCTTTCCCCTACAAACTTTGTAACTGACGCAAAGAAGAAGGAGGAGGCAGGTTAAGAATTGCCTCGACCTTGATAGGATCTACCCTGATCCCATGGCGTGAAACAATGAAACTGAGGAGACGGTCGGATTCTAAGCAAAAGACACATTTATGAGGATTCAAGCGAATGCGATAGAATCGACAACGAACAAAAATTGCTTAGAGGTGAGTAGGGTGATCGACTCGACGTAAAGAATGAGCCGACAAATCATCCAAATAAGGTTGAACAATATGCTTGATATCGTGAAATGCGTAAGACATATCACATTGGAACGTAGCACCTGCATTCTTCAGACTGAAGGGAAGTTTTCTGTAGGCGAAAGTACCCCAAGGACAAATAAAATCCGTTTTATGTTGGTCCTCAGGCGCGATATTGATTTGATTATAGCCGGAAAATCCATCCATGAGGGAAACAATTTCACTGCCAGCACAGTCATCGACGATTTGGTCAACGAAAGGGGTTGGAAAATTGTCTTTTGGATAAGCTTTGTTGATATCCCGATAATCAACACAAACGCATATACTACCACCCTTTTTATCAATCGGTACTGGGTTGGAAACCCATTCTGTCAATGCCACGTGGTAAATGAAACCGGCTTTAAGAAGTTTTTCAACTTCGAGTTTGATGGCTGCCGCTTTACGTGGATGGACAGGACGGAGGCACTGCCGGACTGGTTTAGCTCTGGGGTATGTCTTAATCTCATGAACAATGATAGCAGGGTAAATACCCGGCATCTCTTCGTAACTCCACGCAAAAATATCACGAAATTCTTTAAACAAGGAAGTGTAAGTGACAATTTCTGTGGGAGAACAAGAAGCTCCGATATGAATGTTCTCGACGATCCCAGGTTTCACTGAAATATCTATGGGTATCGTGGGTGAAATGTTACCGAGGTTCCCTTCTGCAAACACATCTTGTGTAAATTGGGAAACCGTGGATATGACAACAACGGTCGACGGAGTCGAGATCCGTTGATAATTCTCAAGAGTTTGTTGTTCCAGAAACAAGATGAAACGATGATGCCCATCATCCCAAGGGGTGTCTTCCATGATGGACATGATCATCTCGTCAATGGGAAAGATGACAAAGAAAGGATCAGGAGACAACTTGTCAAGAGAAGAAGTAGAAAGATATGTTGATTGAATGGCTTGATAAGCGGACTCAACCGGACTTAACGGCATAACGTCGCCATAACGAACATGATCTCCAAGAGCAGGGACTACCCAAGGGTCAATAGACACCGGAAGTGCATGAGGTACAGTAGAGATCATATTAATAGAAGCAATAAACGAGCGTGGAAGATCGGGTGGTGGTGGTATGGGAAAAGTACCCATAAGTGAGGAATCTTTTAAAAGACCGACCCCAACATTCTCGTAACCCGGTGAGGTTTTAGCGATGAAAGGCACGTTGCCAATGTGAGTATCAGCATTAAAAAAGGCAAGTTGATCGACTGTAACCACTTTTCCTTGGTGAGGAAATCGTGTGACACGGAAAAGGTTTGACACGACAACACGCATAGAATCGACCCAACTTCGACCAAGTAGAAGATTATAATCTAAGGGAGTATCAAAAATTTCCTCTTCCACCTGAACGATCTTACCTTCCAAAGTCACAGGCAACGACGGTAGAACACCATAAGGCTTAAAACCCGAGCCATTAAAGGCTCGCAAAGTGTTTAGTGATTCGTTTAACGGGGGAGAGCAAATGGATTTCCAACAAGAAAAAGACATGACGTACGTAGAGGCACCCTCATCAATAACAGTCCGACAAATGCTCTTGTCGGATACCACAACTTGAATTTGAAACGGAAGTTGTGGGGGTAACCTTGGAATATGATCATCCAAGTTAAAGACTATCAAATTTTTATCGGTTGGATCAATACCACCTATAGCTTTCAACAACGCCCTTCGTTGCACAGGACAAGACTGAAGGACTTCCAGGGCAGACATCGCTGAGGGTGCTTGGGCCAGATCTTCGACAATGCTATAGTTCTGGGCTGCCCGAGCATGAGGATTGAATGTCGACTTCTTAACAACACCTTTCGGAGGTCGTAAAATTGTATCAAGACTCGGTCGTTCGAGATGAAGAGGACCGGTCGTAGGTGGGTTGGGTGGAGAAGGCTGTACCAAATCGGGAGGTGAGTCATCAACCTTCTCCTTAGAAGGAGTATAGTCTTTAGCTCTAGTGGTAAGTGCAACATTGTTCTTCGTGGAATCACCCATGCACATCAAAACATAAGATGATGTAGAAGTAGAGGGTTGGTTGTGGATGACCAACAAAGCCTGTTGTTGAGACGGGAAGGGTTGAGACAAGACAACCGACATAGAGGGTTTCGGTGCTCCTTGAAGGAACTTGTTAACCTCAGCACGTCTCGGACAATCCTTCGTGTAATGATCATCACCACAGATAAGGAAAGGGTAACAGGGCTTGTGCTTATCTCGATCATCAACAGGAGGTGACTTGGTTTGCTCATTCGGATTAGTGTTTTTACCCTCCTTATTCTTGCCTCTCCCTTTGCTAGACTTAGTTTTACCGGATGACGTAGATTGAACAACGTTCACTTCAGAGGTTTTACCGGCGGGAGGAGCAGGAGATGGAGAACTTTGCACATTATAAGAATTGGATTTCAGGGTTGTAGTTGAAACAGAATGTGAGTGGCTATGAGTGGAACCAATCACACCATCAGCTGCATGCGAGGTAGCCGTAGCAGTAGAAGTAGTAGAAGTACCGGGACGAGGTAAATCAGGCAGTAAGTTATACAAGGTTCCCGTTTGCGAATAAACGAGATCTGGATACTGAGCACGACTAATAGCCTTCTCTTCTATGACAACACCGCCCATAGCAATGTCTTTACCGATTTTTTTTACAAAAGACTTGGTAAACCACTCTGCCAGTAACTGATCAGGAAGCTCAAGTTTAATGAGACGTCGCCTCTGTCGCCACTCATGAATATGATCAGATATATGAGTGCCCGAGCTTTTCTTGAAGGAGGTTAAAATCTCAGTTCCAGTATCGTAACGAATCGGTAACTAGTAGTGTGTAAGAAAGGCCATTGCAAGGGTGTTGAAATCGGAAAAGAAACCTCGTGGTAATTCAATGTACCACTTCGCAACAACACCCGTAAGAGTTCGTTGAAAAAGACGTAGTCTAATGGAGTCATCCATCAATGATTTGGATGAACACCACAAGTGGAAAGTCATGACATGATTATTTGGGTCCTCTCCCACCTTCCCATCGAATTTGGGAATGTCCGATGGAAGCTTTGCAGGAATAGCAGGCCATTGGGGAGAGTGACGAATAGGATCATTAAGAATCCTGGACAAATCTGGCAGATCTAAAGTAGCAATAAAAGGCAATTGTCGACTCACTTGTGGATACTGGTGACTTTGGGGCGGAAGCCCTGTCGATAGACCAGTGGGACCGTATGCAGTTTGTCCCCAGAGGGAAGATCCTGGTTGGTTTGGTGGTGGTTGAATTGGATAGTAACCCCAAGGATTTTGACCTTGAGTTTGGGGTTGAGTAGTTTGACTAGAACCCCAGATAGGATTAGTCACACCTGGATATGGTTGGCCTGTAGTAGGGATGGCTTGCTGCCCCCCAGCATTTTGAGGAAAGTTTTGCATAAGTTGATTCCAATACTGGGCCAATGCAGGAGGTATGTTTTTTCCTAAAGGTGAGGTTGGTCCCCCGATCAAAGGGACAGTTCCACCCGGAAGTTGAGTACCAACCGTAGGTTGCGTAGTACCTATGTTATGTCCAGGAAAAGGAAAAGGAAACATACTACCCTAACCACCAACAGGATTGTGCAAGTTTGGTGCAACAGTCAGGATAATGCCACCAGGATTAGTATTGCCAGGAGGAAACGAAGGGAGTGTCAGGATGAAACTAGGAATAGGATGCCCAGGAAACTGAGGACCACCTGGAGAACCAACTGGATTTTGTGGGGGTGTTGGATGTGCAACATTCAACGAAGAATTCAGCGCATGGTAACCAGGAGGTAAATTCGGATTAGCCTCAGGAGTTCTCTGGGTATTGATAGGAGGAAGAGTAGTCGCAGTAATTCCAGTTTGAACACTCGTAGTATTCACAAGATGGGCCATCTCGGGAGGAAGAACAAAACGATAAGTCATAGTTTCGGGTATAGTCTCTGGTTCAGGAGACACAGGAGGGTTGATGAGTTCGTAGACAGGGGATTCAGTACCAAACAAAACTCATCGAAAATCACCCGACCCAAAGGGATCTTGGCCCACTACACCATGAGAAGGCCCAGCGATCGATTCAGAAGATGTAACAAGAGTTTCTCCAGAAAGATGAAAATGTCCTGAAAGTCGTTCACCACGACGAATGCGATAATCTTCTACAGTATTGGTAATTCGAAATTCCGCAAGAGGATCAGTGGGTTCTACTTGTGGAGGTGGTGTAAAAACTTCAGGGACGTCACTTATGTCCACGTGTGGTAGAGTAACAAGGGGAATTTCACCTGGACGAGGAGAGTCTTCAGGGGTACCCTCAGGTGTTGTTGTGTGCAAAGGTTGTGAAGATTCCGGATGTTCCAGAGACAAACCTTGCATCCTACATGAACGTCGCGGGGGAGAAATTGTAAACAAATGTCCAACTCCCCAACGAAAATCCTAAGGTCAACTTCGAGAAATCAACATCACACCCTAGTAAATAAAATCTAGAAGCAATCACCAAGCAAACAATACCTTCTAATACCGAAGCCACTAGTTGGTGATGAAATCCAACATGGCAACAACGAGACGAGAAGGGGCGGGGCTAAGGTGGAAAAGTAACATTGATGACCTACTTAACAGACTTACGCCCTGGTGCAAGCTCCCACACATAATCGTGGGTATACCCTCCAAGGAGCTCGAGTGAGTTTGATCAACGTCGATTCCAGGTATCGCGGAGACTTTCCCCTCCACAGTCACCTTGGGTAAGAACCTAGAGAGATAAGCAACTAAGGTCACCACAAACAACAGTACTGCCTGGGGAAACAGTTGTCAGTCCGATCCACATGCAAAGGCAGGGTATCTAGCCCAAAATCAACTCAAAGGCTTCCACTCATAATTGTGGGTATACCTCGGAGTGACCCCCATAATACGTGCAATATCTACACTGATGTCAACAAAGCAGGTTAGTATCTCTGCCAACACCAATGCGACCTAATGCTTGACGCTTGTGTTAGAAGGGCTTCCCAGGACAATATGCGGCCAATGGAATTTTACACTCCCTGTCTCAAGATTCTATTGTGTGTTTTTGAGCTTTTGGAGAGTGTGTCTCTCTTCCTACTCCAAAGCACTAGCCTAGCTAAATGTTGGTGTAAAAGAGCCCTAGAAAAGAGTTACTAGATCAATTTTAATTTACGCAATGTTTTTACAGGATGTTGTTTACTCAAAGGCAATGGAAATGAAACTCGTGATGTATGACTCTGACCCAAATAATGCAAGGATATGATGAAATAGAACTCGTTTCATTCGATGAATCCTAGTTATGGGAGAGAGAACAATTTCCGAATAAAACTCAATACTGTAATGCAAATGCAATATTCAATTTCCTTTCAGATGCCAATGCAAATAATCATGTAGCAATGAACAATGTCAAAATGTCTTTTTCAAAACTTCAATACTCTTAAAACTTTGATTTTCAATGTTCTTGCAACAAGCAAAAACAAAAATTGAAAGAAAACATGCAGTTCACTTTCCAAGAAGAACTCTGAATAATGAGAAAAGAAAACCAAATAATAACAACTCAAACAAACAACCCAATCCAATACTTTCAATGAAAGCAAAAACAAAAGCAAACCAAAAAGCTTCTCAATGTAAATGAAAAATTTGTCCTTTCGAACCAACAATTACAAGAGAAACACCAAAAACTCAACTCTCAACCAATCCTTGGTTCTCAGCGAGTCAGATGCACTCAACTCTATAAAGCAGAGAGAATGACAATGCCAACAAAAACTAAGAAATGAAAGTCAAGTTTCAAAGGCAAGAAAACCTAGAAAACCTAGATCAGTTCCAACAAGTCAATTATAGAAAAAGATAGGTAAGTCATTGATTCCACAAGCCAAAAAGGTCCAAATCAACATACATGAGCTATTGACAGGGTCCAAGCTTGAATTCAAAAAAAAATCAAAAGTTGTTCGCAGGCTGGTGTGGGACACAGTGCGAGAAACTATGGTTCTTGCAGGCCACTTTGATGCAGCTTGCGAACTATCCGCACTGAAATGTATATGCAGGGTGCAAATAGTCAAGGTTCTCGTAGGCTTCTAATGGACACAGTGCGAGAATCCATGAAACTAATGAAAAATTTGAAAGAGCAAGCAAAAATCAAACTGGCTTATAGACCCAGAAGGTCCCTCAGGGTATCCTGAGGACTCAGAGACAGACAAATCAAAGAAAAAATGCAAACAGAGCAAATGGCCACAGAATGTTCAAAAACCAAAAAGACAAAAGGGATAGATCCCCAGTGGAGTCGCCAATTTTTTTATAGGATAAGTCCATGAGTGCGGACACAAACCGACCTCCCTAGATCCACCTGGTATCTAGAACAAAACAGAACAGAATAATACACTTTCCCTAGATCTATCTTATTGAATGAACTAAGAGATAAGGATTATAGACATGCCTTAAGATCGCTTTCCTTATGTCTCTGTTGTTCCAAGCTTCGCTTCAATGCTCTCGTCCCATCCAGATCACAACAAAACGAACCAATCGAAGTAAAGACAAGTTAAGATATTCAATGACTAGTCTATACATATGATCAAGGAATTATGTAATAAAAGGACATCATCTTTATGGGAAAGGGACATATTGCTGTATTAATTGAATAGAAARTGAAACTTACAACCTGAGCCTTGATGTCATAGGTCTCCTTTCGATGGCTTCCAGCTCTGACACACACACTTGCTCATGTATGAAGAAAGTCTACCACATGTGATGACCTTGCTGTTGTCTCTTGCTGCTGTAGCATCAATTCTCCATACAGTCTTGCACTAGTTCTCTAATCAATCTCTTGCTAACTTGCTGAACTTCTTCACTTAACCCTTTCCATGAGAAATCTCCTCAATATATAGGAAGAGATAGATTACTTATTTGGATAGGGAATGATCCTAAGATATCTGGAATGACAGTACTTGAGTAACCACTCGAAAGCCAACTCATTCTTCTAGAAGATTCCCTTCTAGAAGGTTCGAGATCTTTATCTTTTTCCTTTGTAAGAGCATGTTCGCACCCTAACCGTGAGCATAGTGCGAGAAGTTCGCACCCCAACTTAAGGTAGCATGCGGGAGACAATCATTCCCGCAGGTGAATATATAAGCAGCCTGCGAACATGTTTCAAAATATGAATTCTGGAAGAAGACAACTGTAACTCTTCTCAGGAAAGTGTTCTTGGTAGAGAGTTTGATTTTCATTATCATAACATCATCATGACATCATCATGATAACCAAATTTATGGATAACACCTTCACATATCTTCTCAGAGATAAGCTGCCACCATTCTAGCGAGCCTTTCAATCTGTATTTTTACAATCTTTGTAAATTTTCGCTCATTAATAAAAAAATATGTATTACTGTATCTCTGTGTTTATGGTTGCATATCTCATACATTTTTGTTATATTATTGGATATCCCTGATATCTCTGTGCATTTATTTATTATATCTATGCTCTCATTTCATGCCAAAAATAATCCAGATTAGTGGTATCAGAGTAGGCTGATCTTGATTGGGTTTTTTTTCAGTGCATGTCCCCGACGAGGTCCGAGTATAGCAAGTTGGGTCTCAATATTGTGTCTCTTGAATACAATCTCTCTCCCATGCCCAATAAACCCTCCATGGTGGAAGAAAAGAAAAATGATGGAGTAGACGATTCTATAAATATGTTGCTTGAGCAAGTTCTCACGTGACAGAGGGATGAAATGATTGAGAATTTTTCCCACATCCTTAAATGCCTACCAATAGAAACATGAACATCTTCATCAAACAACCACTTTGGAAGCACCTCTCCTTTCAAGGTATAGGTTAATTTTGATATTACCGTATTTGAAGGTCAGATAGATGCGGATGCCCTAGACAAATGGTTAAGTCTGTTAGAAGGTTATTTCTCTGTTCATAATTTTTCCGACAGGGAAAAGATCTCCTTCGCACTCCTTAAAGCTCTCCCCCATGTTAAATATCGGTGGGAAACTTACTGGAAGAAAATTTCCATAGAGGAGTCTGGAATATATGGGTCCGATCCCACTTGGGATTTTTTTGTGGATGCGGTAAAGGAACAGTATTACCCTATTGGCAACTATGAGGACCAGTACATGAGATGGACCACATTGCGGCTTGTGAGGGGCCAAGTAGGGCCAGATTTCACCAATACCTTCCATACCTTACGCACCAAGATAGGTATCAAATACTCTGAGCAACATTTGGTTCTGAAATACCGCAGGGATCTACACAAATACATCCAAACTGAAATGGATTTTTTGGATATCTCATCACTCGGTGTTGCGTATCGATATGTTGTTAAAATCGAGGAGAAATTTAGGCACCAGAAAAAATGGGAGTTCAGATCTGCAAATCCGCAACAATCAAAGTATGAGAAAGATGACTCTAACAAACAACTTCTTGAAAACCAGTCTAAGCCAAAGGAAAAGAAGGGTCACAGGAAGACGAAGGACACTGGAAAATGGTGTGATTTCCACAAAATCCCCTAGCACAACACTGATGAATGTCACTAAAAATAGTCATTGGTGGTCGAGATCAAACATAAGGAGCTGAACCCTGATTCCAAATTTGATTATGAAAATACTGGTAAAAGACAGATCATCGACGTAGACCCCACTTCTATTGTCACAACCGCAACAATTCAACCAGAAAAACCAACAGATCCTGAAGAGGGGGACCAAATTTTTCATTCACAGATGTGCGTGAAAGGGAACCCACTACATTTTATTGTTGATAGCAGAAGCCAAAATAATCTCATCTCAACAAAGGTCATCAAACAGTTGGGATTGTCGACAACACCACACCCACATCCATACAACATCGAATGGATTCATCAGGGATGATATCTTCATGTCAACCAATAGTTTCAATCATCATACGGCATCCAACCGTTCAAGGATGAGGTATTATGCGATGTTTCCCCACTGGATATCTGTGATGTTCTCTTGGGCCAACCATATATGTGGAAGCACCATGTTGTTTATGAGTCTCGACCCCACAGTGTCATTGTTTCTCTGGGGGGTCATCTCTATAGAATACCATAGGTACTTTCAACTACTGTTCCACCTAAACAATGTCGCAAGGTAGTATCTCATACTACAAAATTTATCTTCTTCACAATCTTTTCACAAGGTGAACATAAGGATATTGTAACCACTACAACCTCGAACCAAGTTCCTTCTATCCAACAGAAGTGAGTCGACAATACTGAAGCAAAGCGCAAAGATTCCTTCTGCACACAGAGATCTCATGTATCCATACTGTTTAAAAAGGTCCAACCCTTCCAGCCACAGGTTCGTGACAGTCTTCAACAAGCTAAGCAACGCAACTTCTCCAACAAGGCAAGCAACTCACCAAGATTCAGATTCAGAAAATGATTCCATCTCTCCCCCAGGAACTCAATGCAATGGAGGCCATTGCTTCTTAAGGAAGGAGGATTTATCCAAGTGGATATCGGTGGCCACCCATCTATTCCACTGGCTCGAAAAACTATTTTCCATCTTGGCAGTTTTTCGACAGTTTTTTTGGGTTCCAAACTTTCGGGGTTGTTTTGAGGCCCCAAGTGACATTTTTTGGGGATTTGGAGTCCAAGAGACTATAAAAGGCACTAGCTTAGACTAGTAGAAAATATTTATTCTCAGTTGTACCTTTCCAATGGTGTATCGAGCGCCCCAAACGGAGATTGTATGCAAAAGTTACCCCCCCCGGGAAGTTGACGTATCAACTACCCCCATCGGGTCCCGCAAACCTTTTGGGTTTTCATCTTCCGGAGTTAGGGTTTTGTATTTTACTTATCTTAAAAAGGCCTTTTGAACCTCATTGTAATAATCATCTTCTTGCGAATGTGAGTAGCCGTCACATCTCTTCTCAAAGATAAGTTTCCACCATTCTAGCGAGTCTTTCACTCTATATTTTTACAGTCTTTGTACATTTTTGTTCATTAATAGAAAATTGTGTATTACTGTATCTATGTGTTTATGGTTGCATATATGATACATTTATGTTATATTATTTGATATCCCCGATATCTCTATGCATTTCTTTATTATATCTCGCTCTCATTTCGTGTCGAAAATAATCCAGATCAAAGCTCCCTCTTAGTCTAAACTATCATTTTTTCCTCTCCTGTAAGGAACAAATCATCCACATATGTTGGCATTGGGGAAGACCCAGGGTTCAGCTCGAAGAGCACACAAAAAATCCCTAACTACTATCCCTTTCGGAAACACCTTCGAGGCACATGTAGTCTCACCTGAAGTAGCTATGGGGGGTTGCAGGACACAGATGTCTACAACTAAGGGAATACAAAGTGGATCCGATACAAGCACCACATAACATCTAGATATCAATTACCAGCTTAGATCTACTTTGCACAACTATCTATCAGATCTAACAAAATAATGCAATAAAATAATGACAGAAGGCAAAAGAACACAGTATCAACCACACAGACACAAAATATACGTGGTTCACCCTCTCCCTAGGGATATGTCCATAGAACTGTGATTTATAATATATTAAGATGGAAGCATACAGTTATATCTGCACTCTTCGCTTGCAGATCTCTCTCTCTCTTTCTTCCCTCCCTACGCACCCAACTGTAGGGTTGATATTCACACCCAACTGAAGATCTTACAATACAAAATGCCCTCACACCAACACTTCTCTCTCACATAGTAGTAATCACTCAATCTCACAATAACAATAAACTCTCAACCAACTTAGCACCAATCCATCCCAGGTCCTTTAGACCTTTATTTATACATTACAATAGCTCTCGGACATCCTTAGGTTGAAACCTAAGTGTCAAAACCCTAGATACCAAAACCCTAGGTGTCTAAAACCTTAGTTCATCTTGACCCGCGTTTTCAGGGCTTTGCCAACCTCTCTTTCCCTTATTCTCGTGTGATGCTCCAAAGCATCCAACGGTGGATTTTTCTTCTTGCTGAGTTGTCCACGATCCATATTCCTTCCTGATATGTACATCCTCAATCTCCTCATCCAACGAATTTCTTTCTGTTACTTCGCTCCGTATTTTCTGCTCTTATGCTCACTTTGACCCAATATCAGTCACTCTGCCTTTCGCGTAGTTCACATTCCATCTTTTCTTCCTTAGTCTTCACTTACTTCCATACCCATGGGCCAAAAATCCCCCAACACTCACCCGTGACTCGTCCTGAGGCACTTCAGATCTGGTCCTTCTAATTTGCTTCATCTTCAGGCTACACGGAGAAGCCTATGCTTTCTGCTCTATCGCTCCCTTCCTTGTGTAGATTGTCTTTTTTGTGTCTGGTACCTAGTTTCAACTGCACCTGGTACCTGGACCCTTTTCCTTATGTTGCTAATGAGAGTTGTGAGGCAATGGGTTGTCATAGTACAGTTTCAACTAGATCCCATTCATCAAACCTTCCTTCCACTCGTCATTCAAGGTCTTCAACCGTGCAACTCCTCCTTCTGTAACATAGGCAACCTCATATGGCCCAAGCCAATGCGTTCTGAACTTTCCTGGATGCTTCATGAAATTATTGTCATATACCAAAACCAAATCACCTTGCTTAAATGTATTCTTCTTGATGTGTTTATCATGGTAGGCCTTTTCTCTTTCCTTCTGTACTTGTTGATGTAATCCTGCAATAAATCTGTCTTCTTCTAGTTCGACGAATCATGCGAGCCTCTCTTGAACAATGCCAATGTCATCCATATATGTAAAGGCGATGATTCTTAAGCTTCGAACCAAATATTCCATTGGGACAAATGCTTCGAGACCGTAAACCAACTTAAAGGGAGTCTGCATGGTCAACTTCTTGCAAATGGTTTTGTAGGCCCATAATATTGTTGGTACTCTTAAATCCTAGTCATCCATGTTCACACTACAAATATTCGTCAGCATTGTCTCCAAAATATTGTTGAATGATTCAACTGTCCCATTCACTTGTGGATGGTAGGGTGTGCTCTTCTGGTGATGGACTGCAAATTCCTCAGTTAAGGCTTCAACGATCTTATTGATGAAATCTGTGCCTTGATCGCTCATAAGGATCTTCGAGCATCCAAACTTGGTTATGATGTCATCAAATATGAATTGTGCAGCTGTATTTGCACTACAATCCTTAAATTCTCATGCTTCATCCCATCTGGTCAAGTACTCTGTCGCAGTGACTATGTATCTAGCTCATGTGTGCTTTTCTGGTGGGTTTATAGGTCCCACAGAATCAATGGCCCATTTCTCAAATGCTTGTAGTTAAGTTGTGGTACTAAAGGCATTTCATCTCTCCTGGATGGTTTCCCAACTCTTTGACATACATCACAGGCTCAGTGATAGTCCTTAGCATCTCTGTGTAAGGTAGGCCACCAAAGGCTAGCTCTAAGAAACTTCTGTGTTGTTGCTTTTCCTACGTAGTGTCCTCCTGCAATGCCTTCATGAGATTCTGGGAGGATCAACGGTCACTCTGTCTCCATAACAAACCTCCTCAATATCTCATCAAGCCCCATATTGTATAGTTGTCCAGCTATAAGTGAAAAATTTGCAACGTGCACTACCAGTTGTTTCTTATGGGTGATTGTATATCCACTAGGTGCCATTCCTATTGACAGGAACTGGACTATCTCTGTGAAGTGATCATCAATCTTTCTAATGGACAGAAACTGTGCATCCGATAGTGTATCATCCAAACTAGTAGGCTCTTCTCCATGTTCTAACCTCGACAAGTGGTCAGGACCTTTGTTCATTCTCCCTAGCTTAACGGCAATCTTAAAATCATATTTCTAAAATAGTAGAATCCATCTGCATATTCTCCCCCCCAACACTGGTTTTTTGACTAGGTATTTTAGCGCAGAGTGATCAATAAACATTTTAAAGTGTCCTCCCAACAAGTAGTGGTGAAACTTCTACAGTGCATACACGATGGATAACCCTTCTCTCTCAATGGTTGTGTAATTAATATCACCCATTAATAGCTTCCTGCTAGCAAAGGCTAATGGGTGGTCAATGTCTCCAGTTCCCAGTTGTGCTAACACAACTCCTAATGCAATAGAAGATGCATCTACATGCACATGAAATTCCTTTCTCCAATCTGGGAAAACCAAGATAGGTGCAGTAACCATTTTTTGTTTCATTGTGTTGAATCTTTGCTGGCATTCTTCTGTCCAATTAATCTGACAGTCTTTCTTCCAAATCTTCTCCATGGGTGCTATGATCCATGCATAGCCTTTAATGAACTTCATGTAGTATCCAGTGTGTCCCAGCGTAGTGCGCGGCTGTTTGACTGAAGTAGGAGGGGGAAAATAAACTATAATAGCAATCTTAGATGGGTCTACCAACAATCCCTAATTACACACAATATGACCTAACAATACTCCAAAGGGTGAAAAGAAGATGCACTTCTTCAGGTTCAAGGCAATCCGATATTGCCTGCACTTATCCAACATTAATCTTAAAAATTCAATATGATTTTGTAATAAGCTAAAAATAGTCCAATCATCAAAATATGCTTCCAGGAATTTATGTAAGAACTCCTTGAATGCTTTGACCACCACCCTAGAAAACATGGCTAGGGCATTCTTAAATCCAAACGACATCAATGTATACTGGTAGGATCCCCATTCTATTGCAAATGTGGTCTTATGGCGATCTTCCTTGGTAATATGGATCTGATGGTATCCTGAAAATCCATCTGTAAAAGAATATACCTCCTAACCTCCTACATTATCTAACACTTTGTTAGTAAATGGTGTATGGAATGGGTCATGCAAATAGGCATCATTCAACTTCCTGAGATATACATAGATCTTGATTTCTCTAGTATTTTTATCCTCAATCACCATATGGCTAATCCATTCTGACTCTTCAACAGGTTCTATGATTTTTGCTTCCAACATTCTGTCAAGTTCAATCTTCACTTTCTCCTTATATTTAGGGTTCAATCTGTAAGGTATCTGTTTGACTGGCCTTGCATCTGGTTTCAAAGGGATCCTCATCTCTCCCATGGGCCCTTTAATGCCCTTCATATCAGTGAACTTGGTTGGAAACAAGTCCTGATATTCATGCAGTAACTCCGTGATCTTGTCAATAGTGGCAACATCCCAATAATCTCCAACATTTTCAAGCTTCGGTGTTTGCTCTGTTCCAATATTGAATTTTTTTATTTTAATTGGTTGTCCAATGAAAGGTAGCTCAATTCCTGGTCCTTCTATGTCTCTTTTTCCTTCTATTTTAGTGATGTTCACCTTCCCAGGATCATCGTCTTCATCAACATTGATATTGTAATAGCCTTGCAATTTCTGGAGAGGCACAGTCCATTCATCCTCTTCTTGTTCCAAAGGGAGGCTAGGTACCTCCTCAAATACTTTATGTATTACAATATGTAATGCTTGATCCACTGTAGGATATTGTATTTCAAATAAAAAGGTAGTTACAAAGTTCTAAGTCATACCTTCCCAATCTGCAGTGATGAGGCACAGTTCTTCTTGAAGATACCAGTTGATAGGTGTTGTGTCCAGGGTGTTGATGAATTTTTGCACCCACTTCTCTTGAAGAATGTTTCTCCATGCTTCCTTGCAACTTCTCACAACTTTAACCTGTGTACCTAACTTCGCAACCATCTAATTGCTCTGAAAACCGCGCTGTCATCAAAGTGCGACATTGTACCCAGTTTGTAATGTTGTTTTTGTGCATCCCCCACCATCTTGGTGGGGTTTATTTCAAGGCCTCATCCATTGCCAACAATCTTTGTTGTGTTGGTACAGTTTCTTGAAATTCCAACAAGAATGCTTCTAATTGAATTAGACCATCAAAGGTGGGCAAGTTACCTACTATTGTACCGATCCAACGAACTTCTCTGGTTAATCTAGCACATCTCCTTGTAGATACTTCATACATTTTGTTCTTCCATTTCCCCAGTGCTTCTTATGAATCTAATGAGAATGTGTTGTCACTTCGCCAGCTTAGGTTCCCATCCGTCGTAGGATTAATGTAATCCTGTTGTCTGGCTGTTAATTTGTATATGTTTTCTAGTTCATATGCGTGGTCTTCTTCCCTGATGGGTTCTATGTATTTTTGACCTTTGTCGGGATCTAAAGGTGCAATGACCCTAAGGCCATCTCCTTCAAACACCATTCTTCTTTTCTTTAAATCAAACGCAGTGGAATTATTGAAAGCCCAATCACCTCAAAGTCTGCAAATGTCCTTACTCCATCGATGTCCACTGGGACATGTTCCAATATTCCAAAGGGGATTACATCTTGCTGATTAGCCATCCTAAGCCTGATAGGGGAGTAGATCAACTTAGGTTTTCCCATCAGTCCCCAGGTCTGCTTCATCATGACATTGACCTCCGGCCCTAAGTCGAGGACTACATAGTCTATATCTTACTCTCCAATTTGAGCATTCAGGTATAGTTCCTTATTTTACCTTCTCTTTTTAGAGACTTGGTGTACTTCCCTATTCAACAAGGGATCTATCTTTCCTAACTCATACTGTTTGATTAAATTTTGTATCTCTTTCACATCAGTTTCATCTTGAATCAAATTAAATACAAGTATATGAGAATTCCATGAGCTTACTTACCTCTTTTCCTTCTCCTGGCAGAGCAAACTGGTTGAATGCCAGAGGCATTCCACATTCTCTTAATTTTGGTCGTGTCTTCGATGAATAACCTTGGTCTCTCTCGAATTCTTTTCTTGCCTCCTCAAATATTTGTTTTTCTTTCTTTGCATCAAAAACTTGTGTCTTCTCTGCAGCTTTCCTGACCCCTGATTCTTCTATAGTCTTTCCTTGGGTCAATCTGTCTTCTCCTATAACTTCGCCTCCTCTAGTGATAACAATGACTCTAGGGTCCTGTCTACGAGATTCAACATATATCAGTTGCATTTGCAAGTTCTGTTGAGGTCCTCGTCTCTCCTGAAGTTTGGCTAGTAGCACAGGACAATCTTTGATAACATGTTTGAATGAGCTACAGTAGTTCCAAGTGGTACAAGGGTTCTGACAGTACATTTCTAAGTGTCCTGGCTATGCACAATTGTAACAGATGATCTGTCCTCAACCTCGACCCATACCTCTTCCTCTTCCTCTTCCTCTGAATCCACCACGATGGTTGAAGTTTCCTCTTCTCGGGGAATTATACTGTGCAGTGCTTCCATCTTGCTGTACTTCACCTTGAATTTTGTATATATCCATCGACCTTTCATGCATGAGGTTGTAAGCCCTACAATCCCTGTCATCGTGTCCTACTGACTTACATAATGTGCAATACATATTTGTGGGTGTCTGAACATATTTTTGCATGTAATAGAATTCACCAGGGAGATGTCTATTTTTACATACCTCGCACCATGGTAAGGTAAGTTGCTTTAAAGGACTTGGGGATCCAGATGCCAAATAATCACGAAATAGGGGACAATGCGTCTTCTCTTTTATCTTTTCCCTTGTCTTTCTTCATATATTCGACCTGCTGAGATAAGCTAATCAGCTGACTCAAGATTTGACTCATACTTGAGCTGGACTCTCCCATAGGGGTTGATTCTAACTTCATGGCGATCTCCAGTGCCTTAGCCTGCGAAGAAATCTTCTGTTGCATCAGAGGAACTATGATGTGTGGTAAGAGGGTAGAAATGAACCATTCCTTGTTCTGTTCATTTGGGATCTAAAAACTCAAATGGCCTGTCAAGGTCTTAAATCTCTGATCAAACTCCCACACAGGTTCAACTATTCTCTACTTTATTTCTTTTAGCTCTGTAATGCACTGCGACTCAGATTTAGGTTTATTGAATTTGGAAATTAGTGTAGTCTTAATGACATTCAACAGTTTCAGTGGAGTTCCTTGGACAAATTTCATATACCGTCTCAACGCGCGATCTCTCAGGGTATTACTAAACTGAGCTTGTTTAACAGCTTCGTCGGTGATATTTTTAATACTCCACACAATTTCACATAGAAACCAGTGTTGATTAGGATCTTCAGACCCATCTCCTCTGAAGGTGGGTAACCTCATCTCATCTTCCATAGATCTTCCTAGGTTTCCTGCTAAATATGCGGTAGACTACTAGTGGCAGAGCTCTGAGTGCTTTGGTGACCTTGATTACTCTGATTTCTTAATGCTGCTGAAACAACAAGAGGAATAATAGTACTTAATTCAATAGTCGACGTGGTTCCTAAAGTTTCTATATCTTCCCGACGTGGTCCTTCAACTTTCCCTTCCTCTGCCCTAGCAGATTTTGAATGTTCTTCATCTGTCAGATCTGCCTCTTCTCCACTATAGAAACCTTCATCCCCATAGTTCTGCTTAAATAGGTTTGAAAGAGGGACTTCTCTGAACACTCTCCCACTGTGTGTATGTCCAGCCTCTGTGTACCTGTCGTTGTTCGAGTTCTTAAACATTAGCCTTTTCCAATCCGACCAACTACTATATCTTCAAGATGTTCTTCTTATGCAATAGCATCTTGATCTTCAACTTCAAAAAGTGTATAAATTTTCCTATGGGTCCCTTAAAGAAATACCTCTCAGCTTGGCTATATGACTCTACTCTGTCAACAACAAACTCAATGATATACCCTTCAATGGTACTATCGAACCAGTGATCTACTTCTCTTGACACAACATTATCAACTCTCTTGATCTTCTTGATCAACACCAACGTCCAAACCACAGGGGTTGTAGATTTCATCTCAAACTGGGTATCTGCTAACCTATCTAGCCACTCGTATAAACCTGATGAATTCCTCCAAAGAAAATATCATTTATATCAATAAAGATATATCTTCCCAACCAGTCCTCTATACCGAGACTAAGTTTCTTGTTCTGGGATTCAACGAAGTCCTTTTCTTGATCCTTTATCCACTTCTGAATCTCTGTATTCGATGGAAACCACCTTGACATTCCCACAAGAATATTCTGGTCCCGACAATAGAACCCTTTGTTGGCACATGGGTAGACCCAGGGTTTAGTGCCAAGAGCACACCAACAAGCCCTAACTATTGTCCCTTTCAGCAACACCTATGAGGTAGATGCAGTATCACCTGAAGTAGCTATGGGGGGTTGTAGGACACATATGTCTACAACCAAGGGAATAAAATGTGGATCCAATATAAGCACCACACAAAATCTAGATATCAATTACCAGCTTAGATCTACTTCTCACAATTATCTATCATATCTAACACAATAATGCAATAACAAAATGATAGAAGGAAAAATAATACAGTATCAACCATAGAGACACAAAATATACGTGGTTCACCCTCTCCCTAGGGCTACGTCCACATAACTGTGCTTTATAATATATTAATATGGAAGCATACAGTTCTATCTGTGCTCTTGGCTTGCAGATCTCTCTCTCTCTCTCTCTCTCTTTATCCCCTCCCTGTGCACCCAGCTGAAGGGTTGATATTCACACCCAACTGCATATCTTACAATACAAAAGAACCTCACACCAACACTTCTCTCTCACACAGTAGTAATCACTCAATCTCACAATAAAAATGAACTTTCAACCAACTTAGCACCAACCCATCCCAGGTCCTTTAGACCTTTATTTATACATTACAATAGCTCTCAGACATTCTTAGGTTGAAACCTAAGTGTCAAAACCCTAGATACCAAAATTCTAGGTCATCTTGACCCGCGTTTTCAGGGCTTTGCCAACCTCTCTTTCCCTTATTATCACGCGGTGCTCCAAAGCAACCAATGATGGATTTTTCTGCTTGTTGAGTTGTCCACGATCCATATTCCTTGTTGATCTATCCATCCTCAATCTCCTCATCCAACAAATTGCTTTATCTTACTTCGCTCCATCTTTTCTTCTCTTCTTCTCACTTCGACCCATTATCAGTCACCGTGTCTTCTGCGCAGTTCGCATTCCATCTTTTCTTCCTTAGTCTTCACTTCCTTCCATACCCAAAGGCCAACAACATATAATAATAAGATAAAAGGATGATTATGTACAATATTTATATAAATATTGGGATCAACAATACTCTTGGTGAACCCAAGACTCTGTAGAAAATTGTCAATTCTTCCATACCAAACTCTCAGAGCTTGCTTCAATCCATACACGGCTTTATTGAATTTGAAAACATGGGATTCTTTCCCATGGATCATGAACCCCTTAGGATATTCGATATAAACCTCTTGCTCAACTTCACCGTTAAGAAAAAAAATCTTAACATCCATTTGGTGAAGTTTCCAACCAAAAACTGCAGCAAGAGAGATAATGATCATGATGGAAGTAGATCTGGCAATAGGAGAAAATATCTCATCATAGTCAATTCCTTCTTTCTGAGAGAATCCACAAACCACAAATCTAGCCTTGAATTTTCAACACGGCCATTTGTTGCATGATTTATTTTGTAAAGCCATTTCGAGGTTACCATTGATTTTCCACGAGGTCTTGGGACCACTGCCCATACATCATTCTTTAGAATTTAATCATACTCTTCTATCATTGCATATTTCCACACTTTATGTTTGGAGGCTTCTTCAAAGGTGGAAGGTTCTGATTCAATCACAAGATTCAATTGGGCTATTAGGCCAGAGTACTTATCTAGTTTCTTTCTTTGTATGAAGGAGCCTTTAGGTGTTGCATTCTTTTTTTCTTCTTTTAGAATTTCCCGGCACCAGGCTGGTTTCCTTTTAACATGAGGTTTCTCTAATGGAAACTTGATAGTATCCCTCAAGGGGTCCATTGAAGGCTCTAAGGTATCCTCCCTCTTCATATTTGGAAGAGGTGAATTTGAAGGTTCAGGAGATGGAGCTTCATGCTCCTCTATATCACATGGAAGTTCTATGGAATGACGAAAATATGCTTCTTCATGAAAAGTCATGTCTTTGTTGACCTCAATGAATTTTTGACCTAGGACATAAATTCTTTAAGCCTTTGAGGTTTCACTGTATCCCACAAAAGTTTCTTTTTTTCTGGAGCGATCTAACTTAGTCCTCTTTTCTTTTGGAATATGAATATAGACTAAACTGACAAAGATTCTCAAATGATCAACTGAGGGATTTATATTGGTGAAAACGTCTTCTGGATTTTACTCTTCAAGGGATTTATGAGGACACGTGTTCTGAATGTAGACTGTAGTACTTGCAGCTTCATCCCAAAGAGATAAAGGTAGATTATGATCATACATCATGGCTCTGGCTACTTCACATATCGTTTTGTTCTTTCTTTCTGCAAACCCATTATGATAAGGATTATAAGGAACAATCATCTCCCTCTTAATCCCACAAGCTCGACAGAGTTCATCATACGTGTAAGAGTCAAATTATTTTCCATTGTCTGTTTTGAAAACCTGGGTGTGTCTTCCTGTTTGATTCTCAACAAGATTCTTGAAATCCTGAAATCTGCTGAAAGATTCATTTTTAGTATTCAAAAAAAAAAAAAAAAGGTTTTATGAGAACAATCATCAATAAAAATGATATAGTAAAGATAACCATTCATAGACGGCGCAGTCATAGGTTCACAAAGATAAGAATGGATAAGATCTAAAATTCCATTAGTTTTTCTATTGCGGTGAGGGTAAGCTTTCTTTGCATTCTTACTGAGAGAATAGCCTCTACAAACACTATCATGATCAAATGAAAACATCGGAATACATGTTACCATATTTTGCAAACATGGGAGTGTGTTTTAGTTGAGATGTCCAAGCCTTCTGTGCCAGAGCTCGCAGGGATTTATCATCTCATGAGCTAATGCTTGAACACCTTGACCTATGATTTTGTAAATTCCACTCTCACGAGTTCTGATAGTCATGGAAAAGCTCAAATCTCCATTTGAGGGCCACATGAGAGCCTTCCCTTTGGTAAAGGCTATTGAGTATCCTTTGATTTCTAGCACTGCAACTGAGATGAGATTTTTCTTTAATCCAGGAACATAAATAATTTCATCAATATGAAATACATTACCTGATTGAAGCTGAAATGAAGCAGATCCAAACCATTTTATGTCATATGTGCCATCATCACCCAGTTTAAACTTTACATTGAACTTCTTATCCTGATAGTTTACAAGATTCTGTTTGAAGCCTGTCATGTGTTTGGAGGCATCACTATCCATTAACCAAACATCCTCTAACTTGGTTATAGTGCCAGAGAGGGCTGAGATGAGATAATATTCTTGGTGTTGTTCTTTCTCTTTGGTAGCTGTTAGGCGAAATATATGTCATTATAGTACTTGCCCAACTATTTAATTGTCAACCCGGGGTACGTAGACTGACGAAGCACATGCATTGTATATGCAGGACTGAAGTAGAACTAATCTAATCTATGTTGCTGAAATCAAACTAATCTAAGAAAGCATTGAAACACTAACTAGGAAAGCATGAAA
>ML815324.1:270768-297236 GCA_009831015.1 Picea engelmannii
CAAATTGCAAACTTCTTCCTATCTTATTTTTTAGAAATATGATAATCGTATTGAGAGTTGGACACATCGTATTACTGAGATGGAAGAATCAAAGAAGAAGGAAGCACTTCTTAACTATTTGGAGAAGGATGTTCATTGCTTGTTAAGTAAATTCTCTCCTTTATTGATCCATCTACTTTTTCATTTTCTTTCGCATACTCATGAGTAATCTTATCCTCCTATTGCTGATTTTGAAAGATGAGAGAAGGAACAATTTTTTGATAATTTTGATGCCACTTCTTCTCATGCATTATTGGCTACTCATGAGTAGTATTCTCCTGAGTTTGAGAAGCATACTAAAGGGTTTGGTTCCAAATTTATTTGGAAAATGGGTTATATTGGTTGTGGTCTTGGTAAGAATTGGCAAGTCACTGTCACTCCTAATATGCCCAATATGAGACTAGTATGAGTAGGCCATGTTATCCCCTAGCCTAGGGATAACTAAGGATATTATGTCTCGAGGCCCACAGGTCCTAGACATGGAGTATCGAGAGCCAGATCGACTTGAGCATGGCCCTGGAGGGCCCATGATTTCATTCTTCAGTGCCTCCACTTTATCGACAATAGCAACATCCATCACATCGGTCTGGTCCTGCAACAGAAATGCATATTTCTCCATGAGGTAATGAGTCTGGGTATCATGGTATGTGTCACTCTGATCCTCAAAACATTTGAATATGTGCATTCAATTATTTTTGCCTCTAATGTTTGCTTGGACCTTATGCTTTTCCACTTGACCACACCTGGTGGGAATGATATGATGCCCTAGTAAGATGGTACCCATAGGGTTTGAGTTTCCACTAGGGGGATTCATGAAAGGTCATTGTTCACTCCCACCATACTTAACACTTTTCACATTTTTCTCTCTCATCCATCTCATTACACTGGTCCGAGTATTGGGTTGGCCAAATATATAAGGGTTGTACCTTACCTTGTGGGAATAAGGGGATAAAGGCCCAGAGGGTAAAAGTAGCTGGAAAAAGGTAAAAGGAAAAATAATGAAACCTTGATATGCTTCACCCAAGGATCCCCAAGAAAGTAATAAAAATCTTCTCAGCAAGAAACATAGGGACCCATAAAAAATAATAAAACAAGACCTAGTTAGAGGATAGGGGGTATCATCATGAGAAAGCCTATTAGGTCCATGGGCATGTAGTGATATGACACTACCAATAGTTGGTCACCATGCCAGGGTGGTGGCTCTTGGTGGCATAGCCAAGAGAAAAGGGATCTCATCATGAGCCAACCTTCTCATTTCCATGAAATGCTTGTGGGTAACATTTCCTCCACTAATCACCACGCCAGGGCAGTGTCCCCTAACTAGCCTCTTGAAAGAAAAAGAAATAAGATTAAAATATAAAAGGCATGAATGGGCTTTGGAAACTATTGGTCCTAAAGTCTGCACCTGACTGCTAAAGGGAAAAGCTAGGCCACCTATCAGTTTAGAATGATTTATTCTCTTAACTTTTTGTTGGTTGGTCTGAGGGTTATTCTATCAAGACAAAGGCAAGGTTGCATTGGCAGAATGATATGGATGAGGGGCCTCCTTGGATGATGGCACACTAATGACAGACTAGTGAAATTATAGAAAACAGAGGGAAACAACAAACTACTCAAATAATAATTTGCTGCAAGAATTTCAATACTTAAAATATCATTTCAAGACATCAAACTTGTATCAAAACACAATAATTCCCATAGGTTGAAGAAAAAAAATCTTCACCAAATCATTAGTTGTTTGACAGGTTGCATATCAGTAAAAATAAGTCATACAATAGCTGAAAGGAAATGAAATGTATGTTGCACAAATAAAAAACCGTATTCAAGAAAAGAATGAAAACACGTGAAGAGTTGAACGAAACACTGTCATCAAGAGTAAGTTCACCAGGTAGAGAGCTTTAATCCATGCATAAAACGGGTCCAACCAGTCTGTTGCATTTCTATTCCTTCCGCAAAATTTCCGACCTCTTCAATATCCAAAAAAATAACTATTTAAAAGAGTTGCAGAGGCTCTCATCCTTAGGGGATTGAGACCTCTATATAGGGAACTATCTGTAAAAAAAATTCTTAACTTTACTAAGATATTGGAATAAATCAACAAGAGTGGTTCTTTATTCCCCACGCCTTGAACTTTCTCTAGGCTTTCATTATGCTCCATGTCTAGGATAGCATAGTTTCCAATCCCGATATCTATATAATCCTCTATCAATTCATTGTCCTTATTATTGAAAGAGAAGGGTTTTCTAGGTCACAGGGTACTTTAATCATCACTCCCTCTTTTCCTGGTAGCATCATACAACTTCCATCGTTCATTATATATGCACCAATTATGGATATCCAATCTCTTCCCAACACAACTCCATATGCTGGAGGAAGGTCTACCATAATAATATTGAAAACTATAATGATATGGGGGGCTCTTGTAATCCAAGCATAAAAGTCCTTTATTTATCCGTACACTGGCACTTTTTTAGAATCGATTTCATATATTCTTTCACTGGTTTCATAATACTTAGTGCAAATCATGCTCAATGCCTCCATGACCACAAGTGGAATTATATTATTTGTCGTGCCAGTGTCAACTAAACAATTATGTAGTGCAACATCATGATTTTCAATTGAAATGTGGAAGGGTGGAATTTTACCTCTCAACTTGGCAATTGACAGGCTCTGGCTTTGTTTTGGATTGGTAACGACAAATTTATCTCTTTCATATGGATCATCCAATAAATTCAAAATTTTATGTCTTTGTCAGGGAATTTTCACCACTTCCATAAAGGGAAAAGTTATCCATAATTTACTTAAGTCCTCCATGACATTATACGTCATTTGAGTGGAGTTCAATGCCATGTGTTTCCTTTTAGTTCCATTTCCATCCATCACTTTCTGATTTGACACCTTTTCACTTGTTTTTTCTTTTTCCTTTTCTTTTAGTTTTTCCTTGTGAGAGCCAGATTTATTTTTTGGTCTATTTACAAATCCTCTTGTTTGGGCGACGTTTTATTGCGAGTTGGAATCATTGTCGCCCCCTCCAAATATATACATGGACGTCTCGCATCCGTCCATCTGCACAGTTTCAGAGCTTTCATTAGGTTAGTAATAATTTTCTTGCTCAATTAATTTCTCTTCATAGACATCATCCAGAAAAACCGCATTTGGAATAGGTTGTCTGGGAGCCCTTGGTCTTTGTGGGTTATCCGTTTTCTCAAAACTCACTTTGTTTTCTAGGGAAGGGTTCCTCCTTTTCTCTAGGATTGGAATTCTTGTATTTGGCATGTAATTATCTCCCCTTCTTAGTCTGGTAATATAGTTTTGCATTTGTTTGATGGTTCTATTCATCTGTGCAATTTCAAATCTTTGCTTAGTTTCCTGTGCCGCCATAGGGCCAACCTTTACGTCAAGTATGGTTCCCTTAAAAAATCCTCCTCCTGTCATTTGATTCTGAGTTGCTCAAGGCTTGAATTCTTCATTCTTTCTTGAACTAGAAGCTCCTTGATTATCAATATTTAATCCTCCCAGGTTCCTTTGTAATCTTCCCAGTATAATATCAGGGTCAACACCCATTTCAATCATGATTTCTTCCATCTCAGTGGATTTATTGATTTCCTCCTCCAAATTTTCCATTTGGGATGTTCTGATAACATATTTTACATTCAGGGGCATTACATGTATCATTATCTTTTTCAGTAGTACGATACTTATGGTTCTTAGAGAGGAAGTTTCTATACTCATCAGACACCTCCTTTCCTAAACTTTTTGACCAACGAGATTTCATCTTAGGACCACAAACTGGACATGCAAATTTACCCTTTGTTTGAAGACCTGCAACAAATGGATTAATGTGAATTATTAATATACGAAATGATTATTTAAACAACATGCATGATATATTCAATTAATTATATACGATTCAAGCATGCAATATGGAACGTTACATAACACAAAAATGTGTTAGTCCCGTGGCATCATGAATTTTCCATAAAAGTACTCCACAACATTGAAATCTCTTCTTCCCAATTGGTTTACCGATGTCATACATAGTGATGCCCACCCATAACTTTAGTAGCTCTTCGATAAGAGGCTCGAGATACACATTCATATCCTTAACTTGGTACTTACATAATTGTTTTAAATTACACAAAATTACTACCATGGTATGTATATATACATAAATAAATAAATAAAAGATGTTATGCAAAAGAAGAGAAAAATGAAAAATTTAAATTCGAAAAATTAATGTAAACAAATACCTGGAATAATCATTGTCAACATTATGTGCTCCCTCTTTATTGACATCCAAGGAGGAATGCTATTGTTGATAACAAAAATAGGCCGCATTGAGTAAATAGACCGAAGCTCTCCAAATAGATTAACACCTTCAATTCTCAATGAAATCCTAACATTATGAGGTTCATCTGTAAATTCTAGCCATTTTGCAGCAATTTCCTTAAATGCATAACCATCTGCAGGCATTCGAAGACCACCATATTCAATTCTATTTCATGCATGGTAATCCATAAACTGTGATATGCTTTGGCACCTGAACAATCACTGAAAACGTGGAATTATGGGAATATGTCGAAGAACCTTTCGAGGGACCATTTTTGTTACTTGATTGGTTCAATATCTACTGATACCACATACCGGGAATTTTGTTTTTGATGCATGTTGTCCATAATATATAATATGATCATCAAGACATGCATCTATACTTCGATACTCCATTCCAATGTCTTTCATAATGGCATGTAAATCTTGATATGTGCGAGGTAAAATATTTGATGAGGGTAACATAAATTCACCTAACAATCTAAAACATAAAAAAATAAATAGTTAATGTAAAGAATAGTAATTGTAAATATTGCATTTTTATTTTACACATTAATTAAAACTAAAAAAATGGGGAAAATTCAACCTTTATGTAGATGTGATGAAACATATTACATACCTTAGGATCTGTGTCATACAAGTGTTCAACAAATGATTCGTAACCTTTAAGTTCACCAACAACAATGTAGTGGAGAGAAGAATTTCTCTTGACCCATTATAAAGTCTTTTATTTACCTTTTCAATAAGAGTTTCATCATAAATACCATCAATACTATCCCCATGATCCTCATCTGGATGACCGAATATGTCTTGGATCATTTGATTTTTCCCATCATCTTGAACTATGTTATTATTGCCATCTACTTCCATCGGATCATTAACTTGATCTTCATTATCTGCTTCAAGTTCTTCATCTTGTACAACATCATTTCTTCTACTACTTGGTGCTTTGTGCATAAAGTTAGGGGGAAAATCTAACTTTATAATCACAAACAATCATGAAAAATTAGTGCATTTATAAAACAATATAAAATTTTGAGAATAAAATAAATATTAAAACAGATAATGAATGTATATATAGCTAATTACGATGGGACAATATTGATTTGATCCCCCATCCATGTGCCAATATTTTCTACAATTTTTTTTAGTTGTTGTTATTAAAAATCTTTCAGGACGTCTAGTACAACATTTTTTGCAAGGGAAATAACATTCACCGTCACCCTTTTCACCCTCTTTAATTTTTTTCCCACCTCTAATGTTTTCTGATATTCTTCCCCACAGACATATACTGAAAAAAAATACATGTTTTTTGTTCGTGAAGAAGATCGGCTTATACCTTTTTTGAAGTGTCGTTATTATAGAAAACTTGTCACAACATCCGTAAAATGAAACATATTTATAGATTTTATAATGTTGCAATTCCAATGATCGTTGACCAAGTCAAAGTTGACTTGGTCAAATACTAGGTGACCGTTGGGATGGGGAAAGCCTAGTTTCCATAACATTGCAAGTGCAACGAATATTTTACCAACGTCGCAAGAGAGACGAAAATGAAATGTTGTTGCAAGAGTGACATATTCCTACCTTCATCGCAAGAGAGACATATTTTTATAGTACATCACAAGAGCGACGTTATCGGGAAATATGGAGAAAAAAATTTAAATTTTCCTCTATTTTCGACAGTATGGCCAATTTTGTCCATAACGTCGCAAATAGAACGTCGAAATTTTTCCAATATGTACTAATGAGATGACTTGTTTCTTACGAGTGCAGAGAATCTCATTGCAAGGTTCAAAGTAGATATGGCCACTAAGTTTGATATCAAAGACATTGGAATGATGCATTTCTTTTAGGGTTTGGAGGTTTGGCAAAGATAAGGGGAAATATTCCTTGGGTAGGGTAAGTATGTAGTTGAGATCCTAAAGAGGTTTTGGAGGGATTATTACAAACCTATGTCCACACCCATAATCACTAATCTGAGGAAGGTGACATGTTCATATTCAAAGTTGGTGGATCTCATGTTGTACAGGTAGCTAATAGGTTCCTTGATGTATTTGGTTAGCACTAAACTAGATATATATTTTGCAGTGAACACCCTAAGTTAGTTCATTATGGATCCAAAGTAGGAGAATTGAGTAGTATAAAAAAATATGCTCAAATACTTGAGGGACACAGTGGAGTATGGTTTGAGATATCTTAAAGATGGTGACGTGAAGTTTCAAGGGTATTTAGACTTAGATTGAATAGGCAGTGCAGTAGATGAGAATAACACCACAAGGTGTTGATTTATCTTGAGATAGGAAATGATATATTGGTTTAGTAGGAAGCATAATTCCATGGCACTTAGCTCAGCAGAGGAAAAAAACATGGTAGTCAGTACTACTAGTTATGAGTCCATCTGGCTTTACTAGTTACTTGTAGGATTGTTTGATTATGAGTAGGACCCCATAGTCATTTACTGTGATAATAAACGTTGTATCAAACTATCTCAGAATCCAAAGTTTCATGATAGGTCCAAGCAAATAGAGATCATATATTATGTCATACAAGACAGGATTCAAAAGAGAGAAATGAAGCTCCAATATATTCCCACACATCAATAGGGAGCTAATATTTTGACCAAGCCCTTAGAAAAATGAAAGTTTGAATCATTTTGAGATAGACTTGGATTGGTGCATAATTCCTTCCTTGCTAAGAGGGAGTGTTGAGAAATGTAGCTCAAGAAGGAACTTCTTAAATAGGTTCAATGTGTTGAAAGTGGTTTGAGACATTTCTTTAGTGACCACTTAGGAAAACTGGGAAATAATTCCATCTTGTAATTTCACTTGAAAAAATGAAAAAAATATATTTTGAAGTCAACTAGTCCTTGGAATCTAAATGAAATTCTCTAGTTCTAGAATGTTAGTGACTTAGATTGGAATTTAATATTTGTCGTACATATCATGATTGAGATAAGTGGTAACTAGGATTGAGGAGATTAGTTTCTAGTGTTAGAATTAGGGAAAAATAGAGAAAACAAATATTCTTTTAAATTATGTTCACTAGATAAGCACATTTAATAAAAGACATAAATAGATCTGAATTAAATTATGAACATAAATAAAATTTCTTAGTGAAAAAACAAACTTTATCTTACCTCTTGGCCAAAGAAGAATGTACCTATCACATGTGTGGATATAAACCCCTTTAATATGCTCAGAAAATTAGTTTAAGGTTCATGGATCAAACCTCTAGGGTTTGATCTTTGTCATATGGATTGAAGGACAATTTTCCAAGGAATAGACCACAAAGAAGGATGTTGTGTACACCTGAGACAACAACAACAAGTACTCCACAAGTTGAGAAAGAAAAAACACCGCAATAGGAAACAACAAGACCTCCAAAAAGGGAACAACAATACCCTCCACAACCGAAACAACAATACCCTCCACAAAAAAGGAAGACAACACAGGGATGAACCTGCCACAAAGAGAGCACCCACAGGAGACCCAACTCAACTAGTGGTAGCCAAGAGGAGAGTTCATGAATCTCATACAAAAATCTGGCAGCCCAGAAAAGGGGTCGTGGGACCTGTACTCAGGTCCATGGATCTAGTAGACAAGTCCAACAGACAAAGGAGGCACCACATGCACCTCATACACCAACAAACAACAAGATGAATCTCCCAGCCAACAACAAGACCAAGAAAAATACCTTAGATCTGAAACTGATAAATCAAAGGAGAGGTCACACCAACACAAAGAGAGTAAATTAGGAGGCCGCAACAATAGGATAGTGAGGAGTGAGTGTGTGAATGTAGAAATGATAGAGGGTAGGGTTCTTTTTATAGCCAGGGAGAGGGGTTAGGGATAATATAAAAATAATTAATTTTTGACAATTTAATTAATATAAATATTAATTAAATGTCAAATAAATTAAAGTAAATTATAAAAAAAAAAACAACCACATAAAATAAGAGGGAAAGTAAGACAACAAGGGGGACCTTTTTAAGACAAGGTCAAGGGGGGTCCACAAGGGAAAAACATGTCCACATGAGTCTGATAATGACTTAAAAACTTTATCATCATTGCATAAGAGTTTACATCAACAATGTGATCATGTCCATCTTCTTAGCCACTCCTAGGTCTAATGGACCATCACGAGAGAGAGGAAGAGGATCACACATCATCACATCTTGGTATTTCACCAAGATCTACTTGGTCCAAGACCAGGTTTCCCCAGAGCACACATGGGGGCCTAGAACATATCCAGGGTCTTATCCACCAAGGTACAAGACCAAGGATCAACCCATGCATTAAGAAAGGGTTCCCTGGAACACATTCAGGGGCTCTAAAACACATCTAGGGACTTATATCAACCACCAAGGAACACATCCAAGGATCAATCCAAGCATCGGGAAAGGATTCACTGGAACACATCCAGGGGCCCTAGAACACATCTAGGGACTTAATGCTTGGTCCTAGACCAAGAACCCTAGTCATATACTGGGGGCCCTCACTACGGTCTTTTTCCAGCAACACTAATTTCAACCCTAGTCATATGATAATGGCTCTTGCAGCTGCACTAATTTCAACACTCCCTCTCAACAAGAGAGGCATTCTCAGCAACACCAAGCTTGTCTCGAAAGTACACAAACTTTGTTAAGGATAGTGGCTTGGTCAAAATATTTGTGGGTTGTTCTGTCGTCGAAACGTACTAAATACTGAGAATGTTCTTCTGCACCATCTCCCAAACATAGTGGTATCTCATCTCAATGTGTTCCAATCTGTCATGAAACACCAGATTCTAGGAGAGCTTTATACAAATCTGGTTATCACAGTGGATGATTGTGGGTTCCGGATTAGCACTGAACAAATATGAAAGTAGCTTTCTGAGCCACACTACTTCTCTACTATAAGAACTTGCAGCAATGTATTATGCTTCTGCAGTGCTCTGGGCTATGGAGCCATGTTTCTTGCTAGACCAGAAGATCATAGTTGAACCCAAACTGAAACAATATCTGGAAGTACTCTTCTGGCCCACTTTACTACCCATCCAATCTGAATCTGTATATCCATGAAGCATTACACATCCACTGGAAGTGTATCTAATCCCATAGGCTATAGTCCCCTGAATATATCTTAGTATGTTTAACAACAACCATATGAATATGATTCGATTCACACATGAACTGGATGAGGGCATTCATTGCATAACAAATGCTTGGTCTGGTATGTACAAGATACATCAAAGATCCAATGATCTGTCGAAATATGGTGGGTTCTTCCGGATCTGTACCTGTATTTTGGTCTTGTAACTTCTTCAGGTTATAAAACATCGGTGTGGACATGCACTTACATTCCAACATGCCAAATCTACGGAGCACATCAACTGCATAGTTGGTTTGAGAGAGAAAGATCTCACCTGGTTTCTGCCACACCTCTAAGCCCAAAAAATAATGCATAAGACCCGAGTATTTCATTTAAAATTCCATTGAAAGATTGATCAAGGTGGATATCGGTGGCCACCCACCTATTCCACGGGCTCGAAATTTTTTTTCCATCTTGGCAGTTTTTCGACAATTGTTTTGGGTTCCAAGCTTTGGAGGACGTTTTGAGGCCCCAAACGACATTTTTTGGGGATTTGGGGTCCAAGGGAATATGATTGAAACTAGCCTAGACTAGTCTAAAATCTTTCTTTTCGGTTGGACCTTTCCAACGGTGTATCGAGCACCCCAAACGAATATTGTATGCAAAAGTTACGCCCCCAGGAAGTTGATGTATCAACTACCCCCATCAGAGCTCACAAACCTTTTGTCTTTTCATCTTCTGGGATTAGGGTTTTGTATTTTACTTATGTTAAAAATGCCTTTGGAGCCTCATTGTAACAATCATCTTCTTGGGAATGTGAATATCCTTCACATATCTTCTCAGAGATAAGCTGCCACCATTCTAGCGAGCCTTTCAATCTGTATTTTTACAGTCTTTGTAAATTTTCGCTCATTAATAAAAAATTGTGTATTACTGTATCTCTGTGTTTATGGTTGCATCTCTCATACATATTTGTTATATTATTGGATATCCCTGATATCTCTGTGCATTTATTTATTATATCTATGCTCTCATTTCGTGCCAAAAATAATCTGGATTAGTGGTATCAGAGTAGGCTGCTCTTGATTGGGTTTTTTTTTAGTGCATGTCCCCGACGAAGTCCAAGTATAGCAAGTTGGGTATCGAGCTTGTCTCTCTTGAATACAATCTCTCTCGCATGCCCAATAAACCCTCCATGGTGGAAGAAAAGAAAAATGACGGAGCAGACGATTCTATCAATCTGTTGCTTGAGAAAGTTCTCACGCGACAGAGGGACAAAATGATCGATAATTTTTCCCACATCCTTAAATGCCTACCAATAGTAACATGCGCATATTCATAAAACAACCACTTTGGAAGAACCTCTCCTTTCAAGGTACAGGTTAATGTTGATATTCCCATATTTGAAGGTCATATAGATGCGGATGCCCTACACAAATGGTTAAATCTGTTAGAAGGTTATTTCTCTGTTCATAATTTTTTCGACAGGGAAAAGATCACCTTCACACTCCTTAAAGATCTCCCCCATGTCAAATATTGGTGGGAAATTTACTGGAATAAATTTTCCATAGAGGAGTCTGAAATATATGGGTCTGATCCCACTTGGGATTTTTTGTGTGGATGCGGTAAATGGAAAGTATTACCCTATTGGAAACTATGAGGACCAGTACATGAGATGGACCACACTGTGGAAAAAGAGGGGCTAAGCAGGGCCAGATTTCAGCAATACCTTCCATACCTTACGCACCAAGATGGGTATCAAATACTCCGAGCAACATTTGGTTCTGAAATATCGTAGGGATCTACACAAATACATCCAAACTGAAATGGATTTTCTGGATATCTCATTACTTGGTGTTGCATATTGATATGTTGTTAAAATCGAGGAGAAATTTAGGCACTAGAACAAACTAGATTTCATATCTGCAAATATGCAACAACCAAAGTATGAGAAAGCCGACCCTAACAAACAACTTCTTGAAAACCAGTCTAAGCCACAGGAAAAGAAGGGTCACGGGAAAATGAATAAGGACACCGGAAAATCCCCTGGCACAACACTGATGAATGTCTCTCAAAATAGTCATTGGTGGTCGAGATCAAACATAAGGAGCTGAACCCTGATTCCAAATTTGATTATGAAAATACTAGTAAAAGATAGATCATCGACGCAGACCCCACTTCTATTGTCATGACCGCAACAATTCAACCAGAAGAACCAATAGATCCTGAAGAGGGGGAGAAACGTTTTCATTCACAGATGTGGGTGAAAGGGACCCCGCTACATTTTATTGTTGATAGCGGAAGCCAAAAGAACCTCATCTCAACAAAGGTCATCAAACAGTTGGGATTGTCGACAACACCACACCCACATCCATACAACATCGGATGGCTTCATCAGGGATGATATCTTCGTGTCAACCAACAGTTTCAATCATCATATGAGATCCAACCCTTCAAGGATGAGGTATTATGTGATGTTGGCCCACTGGATATATGTGATGTTCTCTTGGACCAACCATATATGTGGAAGCACCATGTTGTTTATGAGTCTCGACCCCACAGTGTCATTGTTTCTCTGGGGGTTCATCTCTATAGAGTACCATAGGTACTTTCAAGTACTGTTCCACCTAAACAGTACCGCAAGGAAGTATCTCATACTACAAAATTCAACTTCTTCACAATCTTTTCACAAGGTGAACATAAGGATATTGCAACCACTACAACCTCGACCCAAGTACCTTCTATCCAACAGAAGCGAGTCGATAAGACTGAAGAAAAGCACAAAGATTCCTTCTGCACACAGAAATATCATGTATCCACACTATTTAAAAAGGTCCAACCCTTCCAGCCTCAGGTTCGTGACAACCTTCAACAAGCTAAGCAACACAACTTCTCCAACAAGGCAAGCAACTCACCAAGATTCAGATTCAGAAAATGCTTCCATCTCTCCCCCAGGAACTCAATGCAATGGAGACCATTGCTTCCTAAGGAAGGAGGATTTATCCAGGTGGATATCGGTGGCCACCCACCTATTCCACTGGCTCGAAAAACTATTTTCCATCTTGGCAGTTTTTCGGCAGTTGTTTTGGGTTCCAAACTTTCGGGGCCGTTTTGAGGCCCCAAGCGACGTTTTTTGGGGATTTGGGGTCCAGGAGACTATCAAAGGCACTAGCCTAGACTAGTAGAAAATATTTATTCTCGGTTAGACCTTTCCAACGGTGTATCGAGCACCCCAAATAGAGATTGTATGCAAAAGTTACCCCCCCGGGAAGTTGACGTATCAACTACCCCCATTGGGGCCCGCAAACCTTTTGGATTTTCATCTTCCGGGGTTAGGTTTTTGTATTTTACTTATCTTAAAAATGCCTTTGGAACCTCATTGTAATAATCATATTCTTTTGAATGTGAGTAGCCGTCACATCTCTTCTCAAAGATAAGTTGCCACCATTCTAGCGAGTCTTTCACTCTGTATTTTTACAGTCTTTGTACATTTTTTTTCATTAATAGAAAATTGTGTATTACTGTATCTCTGTGTTTATGGTTGCATATCTGATACATTTATGTTATATTATTTGATATCCCCAATATCTCTATGCATTTCTTTATTATATCTCGCTCTCATTTCGTATAGAAAATAATCCAGATCAAAGCTCCCTCTTAGTCTGAGCTATCCAATTTTCCTCTCCTGTAAGGAATAGATCATCCACATATGTTGGCATAGAGGAAAACCCAGGTTTCAGCTCCAAGAGCACACAAAAAATCCCTAACTACTATCCCTTTCGGCAACACTTGCGAGGAAGATCCAATCTCACCTGAAGTAGCTATGGGGGGTTGCAGGAAACAGATGTCTACAACCAAGGGAATACAAAGTGGATCTGATACAAGCACCACACAACATCTAGATATCACTTACCAGCTTAGATCTACTTCGCACAACTATCTATCATATCTAACACAATAATGCAATAACAGAATGACAGAAGGCAAAAGAACACAGTATCAACCACAGAGACACAAAATATACGTGGTTCACCCTCTCCCTAGGGATACGTCCATAGAACTGTGCTTTATAATATATTAAGATGGAAGCATATAGTTCTATATGCGCTCTTCGCTTGCAGATCTCTCTCTCTCTTTATCCCCTCCCTACGCACCCAACTGTAGGGTTGATATTCACACCCAGCTGAAGATCTTACAATACAAAATTTCCTCACACCAACACTTGTCTCTCACATAGTAGTAATCACTCAATCTCACAATAACAATGAACTCTCAACCAACTTAGCACCAATCCATCCCAAGTCCTTTAGACCTTTATTTATACATTACAATAGCTCTCAGACATCCTTAGGTTGAAACCTAAGTGTCAAAACCCTAGATACCAAAACCATAGGTGTCTAAAACCTTAGGTCATCTTGACCCACGTTTTCAGGGCTTTTCCAGCCTCTCTTTCCCTTATTCTCGTGCGGTGCTCCAAAGAATCCAACTGTGGATTTTTCTACTTGCTGAGTTGTCCATGATCCATCTTCCTTGCTGATATGTTCATCCTCAATATCCTCGTCCAACGACTTTATTTCTCTTAGTTCGCTCCGTCTTTTCTGCTCTTATGCTCACTTTGACCCAATATCAGTCACTATTCCTTCCGCGCAGTTCATATTCCATCTTTTCTTCCTTAGTCTTCACTTACTTCCATACCCAAGGGCCAAAAATCCCCCAACACTCACCTATGACTCGTCCTGAGGCACTTCAGATCTGGTCCTTATGATTTTCTTCGTCTTCAGGCTGCACAGAGCAGCCTATGTTTTCTGCTCTATCCGTCCCTTCCTTGTGCAAATTGTCTTTTTTGTGTCTAGTACCCAGTTTCAACTACACCTGGTACCTAGACCCTTTTCCTTATGTTGTTAATGAGAGTTGTGAGGCAATGGGTTGTCATAGTACAGTTTCAACCAGATCCCATTCATCAAACCTTCCTTCAACTCACCATTCAAGGTCATCAACTGCACAACTCCTCCTTCTATAACATAAGCAACCTCATATGTCCCAAGCCAATGTGTTCTAAACTTTCGTGGATGCTTCATGAAATTATTGTCATATACCAGAACCAAATCGCCTTGCTTAAATGTCTTCTTCTTGATGTGTCTGTCATGGTAGGCCTTTTGTCTTTCCTTCTGTACTTGCTGATGGAATCCTGCAATACATCTGTCTTCTTCTATTTCGACCAACCGTGCGAGCCTCTCTTGAATAGCACCAGTGTCATCCATATCTGTAAAGGAAACGATTCTTAAGCTTGGAACCAAATATTCCATCGGGACAACTACTTCGAGATCGTAAACCAACTTAAAGGGAGTTTGCATGGTCAGCTTCTTGCAAATGGTTTTGTAGGCCCATAGTACTACTGGTACTCTTAAATCCCAGTCATCCATGTTCACACTACAAATATTTGTCAGCGTTGTCTCCAAAATCTTATTGAATGATTCAACTGTCCCTTTCGCTTGTGGATGGTAGGGTGTGCTCTTCTGGTGATGGACTGCAAATTCCTCATTCAAGGCTTCAACGATCTTATTGATGAAATGTGTGCCTTGATCGCTCATAAGGATCTTCGGGCATCCAAACCTGGTTATGATGTCATCAAATATGAATTGTGCAGCTGTAGTTGCACTACAGTCCTTAAATTCTCATGCTTCGACCCATCTGGTCAAGTACTCTGTCACAGTGACTATGTATCTGGCTCATGTGCGCTTTCCTGGTAGGTTTATAGGTCCCACGAAATCAATGGCCCATTTCTCAAATTCTTGTAGGTTAGTTGCGGTACTAAAGTCATTTCATCTCTTCTGGATGGTTTCCCAACTCTTTGACATACATCACAGGCTTGGTGATAGTCCTTAGCATCTCTATGTAAGGTAGGCCACCAAAGGCTAGCTCTAAGAAACTTCTACATTGTTGCTTTTCCTGCATAGTGTCCTCCTGCGATGCCTTGATGAGCTTCTGGGAGGATCAACGGTTGCTTTGTCTCCATAAAAAACCTTCTTAATATCTCATCAGGCCCCATATTGTATAGTTGTCCAACTATAAGTGAAAAGTCTGCAACGCGCACTACCAGTTGTTTCTTCTGGGTGATTGCATATCCACTCGGTGCCATTCCTGTTGACAGGAACTAGACTATCTTCGTGAAGTGATCATCAATCTTTCTAATGGCCAGAAACTGTGCATCCGACAGTGTATCCTCTAAACTAGTAGGCTCTTCTCCATGTTCTAACCTCAAAAAGTGGTCAGGACCTTTGTTCATTCTCCCTGGCTTAACCACAATCTCAAAATCATATTTCTGAAATAGTAGAATCCATCTGCATATTCTCCCCCCCCCAACACTAGTTTTTTGACTAGGTATTTCAGCGCAGAGTGATCAGTAAACATTTTAAAGTGTCCTCCCAACAAGTAGTGGTGAAACTTCTACAATGCATACACCATGGCTAACCCTTCTCTCTCAGTGGTTGTGTAATTAATCTCACCTGTTGATAGCTTCCTGCTAGCAAAGGCTAACGGGTGGTCAATGTATCAAGTTTCTGGTTGTGCTAACACAACTCCTAATGCAATAGAAGATGCATCTACATGCACATGAAATTCCTTTCTCCAATATAGGAAAACCATGATAGGCCCAATAACCATTTTCTATTTCATTGTGTCGAAGCTTTGCTGGCATTCTTCTGTCCAATTAAACTAACAGTCTTTCTTCAAAATATTTTCCATGGGTGTTGTGATCTATGCATAGCCTTTAATGAACTTCATGTAGTATCCAGTCTGTCCCAGTGCAGTGCATGGTTGTTTGACTGAAGTAGGAGGGGGAAGATAAAATATAATAGCAATCTTAGATGGGTCTACCAACAATCCCTGCTTACACACAATATGACCTAATAGTACTCCAAAGGGTGAAAAGAAGATGCACTTCTTCAGGTTCAAGGCAATCTGATACTGCTTGCACTTATCCAACATTAATATTAAAAATTCAATATAATTTTGTAATAAGCTAAAAACAGTCCAATCATCAAAATATGCTTCCAGGAATTTATGTAAAAACTCCTTGAATGCTTCGACCACCACCCTGGAAAAGATGGTTGGGGCATTCTTAAATCCAAACGACATCAATGTATACTGGTAGGATCCCTATTCTGCTGCAAATGTGGTCTTATGGCGATCTTCCTTGGTAATTTGGATCTGATGGTATCTTGAAAATCCATGTGTAAAAGAATATACCTTCTATCCTCCTACATTATCTAACACTTCGTAGGAGGACAAGTCCTGATATTCATGCAGTAACTTCATGATCTTGTCAATAGTGGAAACATCCCAATAATCTCCAACATTTTCAAGCTTTGGTGTTTGCTCTGTTCCAATATAGACTTTTTTTATTTTAATTGGTTGTCCAATGAAAGTTAACTCAATTCCTGGTCCTTCTATGTCTCTTTTTCCTTCTATTTTATTGATGTTCACCTTCCCAGGATCATCGTCTTCATCAGCATTGATATTGTAATAGCCTTGCAATTTATGGAGAGGCACAGTCCGTTCGTCCTCTTCTTGTTCCAAAGGGAGGCTAGGTACCTCCTCAAATACTTTATGTCTTACAATCTGTAATGCTTGATCTACTGTAGGATATTTTATTTCAAATAAAAGGGTAGTTACAAAGTTCTGAGTCATACCTTCCCAATCTGCAGTGATGAGGCACAATTCTGCTTGAAGATACCAGTTGATAGGGATTGTGTCTAGGGTGTTGATGAATTTGTGCACCCACTACTCTTGAGGAATGTTGCTCCATGCTTCCTCACAACTTCTCACAACTTCAACATGTGTACCTAACTTCACAACCTTCTACTTTCTCTGAAAACCATGCTGTCATAAAAGTGCAACATTGTACCCAGTTTGTAATGTTGTTTTTGTGCATCCCCCACCATCTTGCTGGGGTTTCTTTCAGGGCCTCATCCATTGCTAAAAATATTTTTTGTGTTGGTACAGTTTCTTCAAAGTCCAACAAGAATGCTTCTAATTGATTTAGACTATCAAAGGTGGGCAAGTTACTTACTATTGTATCGATCCAACAATCTTCTTTGGTTAATCTAGCACATCTCCTTGTAGATACTTCATACATTTTGTTCTGCCATTTCTCTAGTGCTTCTGAATCTAATGAGCATGCACTATCACTTCGCCATCTTAGGTTCCCATCCGTCGTAGGATTAATGTAATCATGTTGTCTGGCTGTTAATTTGTATATGTTTTCTAGTTCATATGCACGATCTTCTTCCCTGATGGGTTTTGTGTATTTTTTACCTTTTTCGGGATCTAAAGGTGCAATGAACCTAAGGCCATATATTTCAAACACCATTCTTCTTTTCTTTAAATCAACCACAGTGGAATTATTGAAAGCCCAATCAATTCCTAATAGCACAAGGTAAGGACAACTATCATCAACTATCTCAATCACCTCGAAGTCTACAAACGTCCTTACTCCGTCGATGTCCACTGGGACATGTTCCAATCTTCCAAATGGGCTTACATATTTCTAATTAGCCATCCTAAGAATGATAGGCGAGTATATCAACTTATGTTTTCCCATCAGTGCCCAGGTCTTCTTCATCATGACATTGACCTCCGGCCCTAAGTCGAGGACTACATAGTCTATATCTTACTCTCCAATTTGAGCATTCAGGTATAGTTCCTTATTTGTCCTTCTCTTCTTAGAGACTTGGTGTACTTCCCTATTCAACAAGGGATATATCTTTCCTAACTCATACTATCTGATTAAATTTTGTATCTCTTGTACATCACTTTCATCCTAAATCAAATTAAATACAAGTATATGAGAATTCCATGAGCTTGCTTACCTCTTTTCCTTCTCCTGGCAGAGGATACTGGTCGAATGTCAGAGGCATTCCACATTCTCTTAATTTTGGTCGTGTCTTCGATGAAGAGCCTTGGTCTCTCTCGAATTCTTTTCTTGCCTCCTCAAATATTTGTTTTTCTTTCTTTGCATCAAAAACTTGTGTCTTCTCTACAACTTTCCTGACCCCTGATTCTTCTATAGTCTTTCCTTGGGTCACTCTGTCTTCTCCTATAACTTCGCCTCCTCTAGTGATAACAATGACTCTAGGGTCCTCTCTGTGAGATTCAACGTATATCAGTTGCACCTGCAGGTTCTGGTGAGGTCCTCGTCTCTCCTGAAGTTTGGCTAGCAGCACAGGACAATCTTTGATAACATGTTCTAATGAGCTGCAGTAGCTCAAAGTGGTACAAGGGTTCTGACAGTACCTTTCTAAGTGTCCTGGCTACACGCAGTTGTAACATATGATCTATCCTCGACCTCGACCCATACCTCCTCCTCTTCGTCTTCCTCTGAATCCACCGCGATGGTTGAAGTTTCCTCTTCCTAGGGAATTATACTATGCAGTGCTTCCGTCTTGCTGTACTTTGCCTTGAATTTTGTATATATCTCTCGACCTTTCATGCATGAGGTCGTAAGCCCTACAATCCATGTCATCGTGTCCTACCGACTTACAGAACGTGCAATACATATTTGTGGGTGTTTGAACATATTTTTGCATGTAATCGAATTCACTAGGAAGATGTCTATTTTTACATACCTCGCACCATGGTAAGGTAATTTGCTTTAAAGGACTTGGGGCTCCAGATGCCAAATAATCACGAAATACGGGACAATGATCCTTGTCATGGACTTCTGATTTGCATCTAATACACCATATGTCTTCTCTTTTATCTTTTCCCTTGTCTTTCTTCATATATTCAACCTGCAGAGATAAGCTAGTCAGTTGACTCAAGATTTGACTCATACCTGAGATGGACTCTCCCATAGGGGTTGATTCTAACTTCATGGCGATCTCCAGTGCCTTAGCCTGCGAATAAATCTTCTGTTGTATCAGAGGAACTCTGATGTGTGATAAGAGGGCACCAATGAACCATTCCTTGTTCTGCTCATCTGGGATCTGAAAACTCAAATGGCCTGTCAAGGTCTTAAATCTCTGATCAAACTCCCACACAGGTTCAACTATTCTCTTCTTTATTTATTTTAGCTCTGTAATGCACTACGACTCTGATTTAGGTTTATTGAATTTGAAAATTAGCGCAGTCTTAATGACATTTAATAGTTTCGGAGGAGTTCCTTGGACAAATTTCATATACAGTCTCAACGCGCGATCTCTTAGGGTATTACTAAACTGAGCTTGTTTAACAACTTCGTCGGTGATATTTTTAATACTCCACATAGCTTCACATAGAAACCAGTGCTGATCAGGATCTTCAGACCCATATCCTCTGAAGGTGGGTAACCTCATCTCATCTTCCATAGATCTTCCTAGGTTTCCTGACTAAATATGCGATGGCCTACTAGTGGAAGTGCTCGGAGTTCTTTGGTGACTCTGATTACTCTGATTTCTTAATGCTGTTGAAACAACAAGAGGAATAATAGTACTTAATTCAATAGTTGACACGGTTCCTGAAGTTTCTGGCTCTTCTCGACGTGGTCCTTCACCTTTCCCTTCCTCTGCCCTAACGGATTTTGAATGTTCTTCGTCTGTCAGATATGCCTCTTCTCCACTATAGAAACATTCATCCCCATAGTTCTTCTTAAATAGGTTCGAAAGAGGGACTTCTCTGAACACTCTCCCACTGTGTGTATGTCTAGCCTTTGTGTCACTGTCGTTGTCCAAGTTCTTAAACATTAGTCTTTTTCAATCTGACCAACTACTGTATCTTCAAGATGTTCTTCTCATGCAATAACATCTTGATCTTCAACTTCAAAAAGTGTATAAATTTTCCTATGGGTCGCTTAAAGAAATACCTCTCAACTTAGCTATATGACTCTACTCTGTCAACAACAAACTCAGTGATATACCCTTCAATGGTATTATCGAACCAGTGATCTACTGCTCTTGACACACCGTTATCAACTTTCTTGATCTTCTTGATCAACATCGACGTCCAAACCACAGGGGTTCTAGATCTGATCTCAAACTAGGTATCTGCTAACCTATCTAGCCTCTCATATAACTCCCGATGAATTCCTCCAAAGAAAATATCATGTATATCAGTAAAGATATATCTTCCCAACCAATCCTCTATACTGAGACTAATTTTCTTGTTCTGGGCTTCAGTGAAGTCCTTTTCTTGATCCTTTATCCACTTCTGAATCTCTATCTTCGATGGAAACCACCTTGACATTCCCTCAAGAAGATTCTGGTCCCGACAATGGAACCCTTGGTTGGCACAGGGGCAGACCCAGGGTTCAACGCCAAGAGTGCACCAACAAGCCCTGACTATTGGACCTTTGGGAAACACCTGCGAGGTAGATGCAGTATCACCCAAAGTAGCTATGGGGGGTTGCTGGACACATATGTCTACAACCAAGGGAATACAAAGTGGATCCGATATAAGCACCATACAAAATATAGATATCAATTACCATCTTAGATCTACTTCACACAATTATCTATCATATCTAACACAATAATGCAATAACATAATGACAGAAGGAAAAAGAACACAATATCAACCATAGAGACATAAAATATACGTGGTTCACCCTCTCCCTAGGGCTACGTTCATATAATTGTTCTTTATAATATATTAAGATGGAAACATATAGTTCTATCTGTGCCCTTGGCTTACAGATCTCTCTCTCTCTCTTTGTCCTCTCCCTGCACACCCAGCTGCAGGGTTGATATTCGCACCTAGCTGAAGATCTTACAATACAAAAGGCCCTCACACCAACACTTCTCTCTCACACAGTAGTAATCACTCAATGTCAAAATAAAAATGAACTCGAAACCAACTTAGCACCAACCCATCCCAGGTCCTTTAGACCTTTATTTATACATTACAATAGCTCTCGGACATCCTTAGGTTGAAACCTAAGTGTCAAAACCCTAGGTATCTAAAACCCTAGGTCATCTTGACCCGCGTTTTCAGGGCTTTTCCAACCTCTCTTTCCCTTATTCTCGCGCGGTGCTCCAAAGAATCCAGCGATGGATTTTTCTGCTTGCTGAGTTTTCCATGATCCCTCTTCCTTGTTGATCTATCCATCCTCAATCTCCTCATCCAATGAATTGCTTTATCTTACTTCGCTTCGTCTTTTCTTCTCTTCTGCTCACTTTGACCCATTATCAATCACTGTGTCTTCCATGCAGTTCACATTCCGTCTTTTCTGCCTTAGTCTTCACTTACTTCCATACCCAAGGTCCAACAACATATAATAATAAGATAACATGATGATTATGTACAATATTTATATAATTATTGGGATCAACAATACTCTTGGTGAACCCAAGACTCTGTAGAAAACTGTCAATTCTTCCATACCAAGCTCTCAGAGCTTGCTTCAATCCATACAAGGCTTTATTGAGTTTGAAAACATGGGATTCTTTCCCATGGATCACGAACCCCTTAGGCTCTTCGATATAAACCTCTTTCTCAACTTCACCGTTAAGAAAAAAAAATCTTAACATCCATCTGGTGAAGTTTCCAACCAAAAACTGTAGCAAGAGAGATAATGATCATGATGGAAGTAGATCTGGAAAGAGGAGAAAATATCTCATCATAGTCAATTCCTTCTTTCTGAGAGAATCCATGAACCACAAATCTAGCCTTGAATTTTTCAACACTGCCATTTGTTGCATGATTTATTTTGTAAATCCATTTCGAGGTTACCATTGATTTTCCATGAGGTCTTGGGACCACTGCCCATACATCATTCTTTAGAATTGAATCATACTCTTCTATCATTTCATCTTTCCCCACTTTATGTTTGGAGGCTTATTCAAAGGTGGAAGGTTATGATTCAATCACAAGATTCAATTGGTCTATTAGACTGGAGTACTTATCTGGTTTATTTCTTTCTATGAAGGTGCCTTTAGGTGTTGCATTCTTTTTTTCTTCTTTTAGAATTTCCCGGCACCAGGCTGGTTTCCTTTTAACAGGAGGTTTCTCTAATGGAAACTCAATAGTATCCATCGAGGGATCCACTAAAGGCTCTAAGGTATCCTCCCTCTTCATATCTGGAAGAGGTGAATCTGAAGGTTCGGGAGATGGAGCTTCATGCTTCTCTGTATCACATGGAAGTTCTTTGGAACGACGAAAAGATGATTCTTCATGAAAATTCATGTCTGTGTTGACCTCAATGAATTTTTGACCTAGGACATAAATTATGTACGCCTTTGAGGTTTCATTGTATCCCAAAAAAGTTTCTTTCTTTCTGGAGGGATCTAACTTAGTCCTGTTTTCTTTTGGAATATGAATATAGACTGAACTTCCAAAGATTCTCAAATGATCAACTGAGGGCTTTATATTGGTGAAAACTTCTTCTGGATTTTTCTCTTCAAGGGATTTATGAGGACACATGTTCTGAATGTAGACTGCAATACTTGCAGCTTCGGCCCAAAGAGATAAAGGTAGATTATGATCATACATCATGGCTCTGGCTGCTTCACATATTGTTTTGTTGTTTCTTTCTACAACCCCATTATGCTAAGGATTATAAGGAACAATCATCTCCCTCTTAATCCCACAAGCTCGACAGAGTTCATCATACGTGTAGGAGTCAAATTATTTTCCATTGTTTGTTTTGAAAACCCCGGTGTGTCTTCCTGTCTGATTCTCAACAAGATTCTTGAAATCTTGAAATCTGCTGAAAGATTCATCTTTAGTATTCAAAAAATAAATCCAAGTTTTACGAGAACAATCATCAATAAAAATGATATAGTAAAGACAACCATTCATGGACGGCGCAGTCATAGGTCCACAAAGATAAGAATGAATAAGATCTAAAATTCCATTAGTTTTTCTATTGCGGTGAGGGTAAGATTTGTTTGTATTCTTACCGAGAGCATAGCCTCTACAAACACTATCATGATCAAATTAATACATCGGAATACATGTTACTATATTTTGCAAACCTGGGAGTGTGTTTTAGTTGAGATGTCCAAGCCTTTTGTGCCAGAGCTCACAGGGGTTTATCATCTCATGAGCTAATGCTTGAACAACTTGACCTGTGATTTTGTAAATTCCACTCTCACGAGTTCCGATAGTCATGGTAGAGCTCAAATCTCCATTTGAGGGCCACATGAGAGCCTTCCCTTTGGTAAAGGCTATTGAGTATCCTTTGATTTCTAGCATTGCAACTGAGATGAGATTTTTCTTTAATCCAAGAACATAAATAATTTCATCAATATGAAATACATTACCTGATTGAAGCTGAAATGAAGCAAATCCAAACCATTTTATGTCATATGTGCCATCATCACCCAGTTTAACCTTTACATTGAACTTCTTATCCCGATAGTTTACAAGATTCTTTTTGAATCCTGTCATGCGTTTGGAGGCATCACTATCCATTAACCAAACATCCTCTAACTTGGTTATAGTGCCAGAGAGGGATGAGATGAGATAATATTCTTGGTGTTGTTCTTGTTCTTTGGTAGCAGCCATGTTTCTTATTCTTTGAGGTTCCTGTTGAGGCTCTTTTTCTTCAGTGGCAACTGAGGCATGGAACCTACCTTTAATTCTATGTTGTGAGGGAGGGTTCCTGTAATATTTTTCATAATGTCGTAGCTTATTACACTTAAAGCATCTTACTTTAGATAAGTGAGGATGAATATGAGATAACTTACCTTGTGGTTTCTTACCTTTTCCTTTGGGCTAATGAAACTTCTTCCATTTCTTGGTTTTAGCTGAAAGGGCATGATATCTTATAGTTAAGTGCTCATTTCTACTTTTGAGTCTTCCTTCTTCTTCTAACAAATCATGCCATAATCTCTTGAAGTTAGGTTGATCTTCTCTTCCATTGACCGAAGTGAGAAAGATTCCCCATGACTCAAGGAGTCCATCAACTACAGTTTGTACAAGGTCATCATCATCCACAACAACTCCTATTGTTGCAAGCTGATCTCTGGTTTGAGCAATCTTGGAGAAAAAGGAAGTGATGGTTTCATCCTTTCCCATCCTCCATGTACGTAGTTGTTTCTTCAATATTCTCTTCTGAGTTGGAGCCTTCTTTTCATAGAGATTTGCTAGGGAATCAAAGAATTCTTTGGTAGTCCTTAGATGACCAATGATAGGCATCATGTTGTCCTTAACTGAGTAAAAAATGACTCTTTTATATTTGTCCTATCTCTTCTTGTATGTTTCCCTACCAGTATTTGAAGTGGGTTCTTCTATTACCCTGGTAACCAGCTCATCCAAATGACCCTCTTCTAGTATGATGAGTATCCTAAAATTCCAAGCATTGAAATTGGAGGCCCCTTCAAGCCTGTCTTATGCCCTTACTGAAGATGAGGCCATGATGAGTTCTGGATCATTTTATGAAATGAATTTACTGCCGATCTACAAAACAAACCCTAAGAAGTGGATCTACTTAGGCTCAAGTCTGCAATTCTTGAGCTCTTTTCATGCCCTAAGCTTTGATACCATGTTAGAATTAGGGAAAAATAGTGAAAAAAATATGATTTTAATTATGTTCACTAGATCACCACATTTAATAAAAGACATAAACAAATCTGAATTAAATTCTAAACATAAATAAAATTTATGAGTGCAAAAACAAACTTTATCTTACCTCTTTGCCAAAGAAGAATGTGTCTGTCACATGTGTGGATGTAAACCCCTTTAATATGATCGTAAAATTAGTTTAAGGTTCATGGATCAAACCTATAGGGTTTGATATTTGTCATATGGACTGAAGGACAGTTTGCCAAGGAATATACCACAAAGAAGGATGTTTCCTATAACTAAGACAACAACAACAAGTACTCCACAAGTTGAGACAACAAAAACACCACAATAGGAAACACCAAGACCTCCAAAAAGGGAACAACAATACCCTCCACAAATGAAACAAAAATACTCTCCACATAAAATAAAGATAGCACAGGGATGAACCTCCCTCAAAGAGGAAAACAAGTATAGAACACCCACAGGAGCCCCAACTCAACTAGAGGCAGCCAAGAGGAGAGGCCGCGACTCTCATACACAAATCTGACAGCCTAGAAAAAAGGGTCGGGGAACCTGTACTCAGGTTCATGGCTCTAGTAGACAGGTCTAACAGCCAAGGGAGGCACCACATGCACCTCATACACTGGTAGATAACTAGATGAAGCTCCCAGCCAACAACAAGACCAAGCAAAATACCTCATATCTGAAACTGATAAATCAAAGGAGAGGCTGCACCAACAGAAAGAGAGTAATTGAGGTATCCACAACAATAGGAGAGTGAGAAGTGAGTGTGTGAATGTAGAAATGCTAGAGGGTAGGGTTATTTTTATAGCTAGGGAGAGGGGTTAGGGATAATATAAAAATAATTAATTATTGACAATTTAATTAATATAAATATTAATTAAATGTCATATAAATTAAAGTAAATTATAAAAAAAAAACCCAACCACAGAAAATAAGAGGGAAAACAAGACAACAAGGGGGAACTTTTTAAGACAAGGTCAAGGGGGGTCCACACTGGAAAAAAATGTCCACATGAGTCTCATAATGACTTATAAACTTTATCATCACTACATAAGAGGGTACATCAACAATGTTCTCATTTCCATCTTCTTAGCTACTCCTAGGTTTCATGGACCATCCCGGAAGAGAGGAAGAGGATCACACGTCATCACATCTTGGTATTTTACCAAGATCTACCTGGTCCAAGACCAGTTTTCCCTAGACCACAACTAGGGGCCCTAGAACACATCTAGGGTCTTATCCACCAAGGTACAAGACCAAGGATCAACCCATGCATTAAGCAAGGGTTCCCTGGAACACATACAGGGGACCTAGAACACATCTAGGGGCTTATATCAACAACCAAAGAACACATTCAAGGATCAATCCAAGCACTGGGAAAGGATTCCCTGGAACACATCTAGGGGCCCTAGAACACATCTAGGGACTTATTGCTTGGTCCTAGACCAAGAACCTGAGTCATATACTATGGGCCCTCACTAGGATATTTTTCCATGGCTCTCACTGCTTGGTGTCATACCA
>ML815324.1:299385-326236 GCA_009831015.1 Picea engelmannii
GGGGTGGGAGAGGGGAAAACCTCTGCCTAGATCCATGAATTTCCTTTGTTGGTACACTTAGGGCATAGTCATAGATCTGTTACAATGATTTTGACTGTGTTTGTGTGCATTTTATGAGCAGTAATTTTCCACTTGTGCATGACTTGTTTCTACAACAATATTATTTTCAGTAGTCTCCTCTGTCAAATCATTTCAAGTTTGTTCTTCAGTGTCTGGTTTTTTAAGGGAGGAGTATATTTTTACTACTGAAATATTATTTGTTGTTGCAATAATCTTTTTCACAAGGAACCTCACACTCTGTGCACCCAATACAAACATTCTACATCATTTTCCCACCGTACTATTACAGAATACCTATATTTCCTTTATGATGGCTGACTTTGCTGGAGAAGATTTATTCATTCAAAAATGTTGTGAGAAAACACTTTTGTTGCAAGGTGCTAATGAGGAACTTCCTAGTTAAGCTGCTCCATGGAAGGATAATCATGTCATTCAACATGATGTTATTTCTCATCTTCGAGACCAATTTACTTCATTATAGGAATCTAACACCTAACTTCATATTGAAGTTCTCTCGAACAATATATTTCTAGTCTTGGTGAGAAATATTTTTCATTGTAGGAAAACAATATCTAAATTCAGGGTGAGATCAATGTATTGTAGGACTTTGTTACCCAGCTTCATGAGGAGCTTGTTCCCCTTCAAAGTGATAATGCATGTCTCTTTGACTTGAAGAATAATTGTAATATCCTTCTCCCTCTATTGGATGATAAGGACAAGTCAAGGACAAGTCCATCTAGGGTATGCAGTGCCTCAATCAAGACATTGTACAAGAAGTGATTTGAGAAATCCTAAAGATATGTTAGAGGATCATATTTACAAATTGTAAACTTCTTCCTATCTTATTTTTTAGAAATATGATAATTGTATTGAGAGCTGGACACATCGTATTACTGAGCTCAAAGAATCAAATAAGAAGGAAGCACTTCTTAACTATTTGGAGAAAGATGTTCATCGCTTGTCAAGTAAATTCTCTCCTTTATTGATCCATCTACTTTTTCATTTTCTTTTGCATTTGTTCCCGTGCTTGTGGCCACTCATGAGTAATCCTATCCTCCTATTGTTGATTTTGAAAGATGAGAGAAGGAACAAGTTTTTGATAATTTTGATGCCACTTCTTCTCATGCATTATTGGCTACTCATGAGTAGTCTTCTCCTGAGTTTGAGAAGCATACTAAAGGGTTTGGTTCCAAATTTATTTGGAAAATGGGTTATATCAGTTGTGGTCTTGGTAAGAATTGACAAGTCATTATCACTCATAATATTCCCAATATGAGACTAGTACGAGTAGGCCATGTTATCCCCTATCCTAGGAATAACTAAGGATATTATGTCTCGAGGCCCACAGGTCCTAGACATGGAGTATCGAGAGCCATATCGACTTGAGCATGGCCCTGGAGGGCCCATGATTTCATTCTTCAGTGCCTCCACTTTATCAACAATAGAAACATCCATCACATCGGTCTGGTCCTGTAGCAGAAATGGATCTTTCTCCATGAGGTAATGAGTCTGGGTATCATGGTATGTGTCACTCTGATCCTCAAAACCTTTGAATATGTGCATTCAATTATTTTTGCCTCTAATGTTTGCTTGGACCTTATGCTTTTCCACTTGACCACACCTGGTGGGAATGACAGGATGCCCTAGTAAGATGGTACCCATAGAGTTTGAGTTTACACTAGGGGGATTCATGAAAGGTCATCGTTCACTCCCACCATACTTACCACTTTTCATATTTTTCTCTCTCATCCATCCCATTACACTGGTCTGGGCATTGGGCTGGCCAAATATATAAGGTTTGTACCTTACCTTGTGGGAAGAAGGGGATAAAGGCCTAGAGGTTAAAAGTAGATGGAAAAAGGTAAAGGAAAAAGAATGAAACCTTGATATGCTTCGCCCAAGGATCCCCGAGAAAGCAATAAAAATCTTCTCAGTAAGAAACAGAGGGACCCATAAAAAATAATAAAACAAGACCTAGTTAGAGGATAGGGGGTCTCATCATGAGCCAGCCTATTAGGTTCATGGGCATGTAGCGATATGGAACTACCAATAGTTGGTCACCATGCCAGGGTGGTGGCTCTTGGTGGCATAGCCAAGAGAAAAGGGCTCTCATCACGAGCCAACCTTCTCATTTCCGTGAAATGCTTGTGGGTAACATTTCCTCCACTAATCACCACACCAGGGCAGTGTCCCCTTTCTAGCCTCTTGAAAGAAAAACAAATAAGAATAAAAGATAAAAGGCATGAATGGGCTTTGGAAACTATTGGTCCTAAAGTCTGCACATGACTGCTAAAGGGAAAAGCTAGGCCACCTATCAGTTTAGAATGATTTATTCTTTTAACTTTTTGTTGGTTGGTCCGAGGGTTATTCTATCAAGACAAAGGAAAGGTTGGGTTGGCAGAACGATATGGATGAGGGCCCTCCTTGGCTGATGGCACACTAATGACAGACCAGTGAAATTATAGAAAATAGAGGGAAACAACAAACTACTCAAATAATAATTTGTTGCAAGAAGTTCAATACTTAAAATATCATTTCAAGACATCAAACATGTATCAAAACACAATAATTCCCATAGGTTGCAGAAAACAAATCTTCACCAAAGCATTAGTTGTTTGATAGGTTGCATATAAGTAAAAATAAGTCATAAAATAGATGAAAGGAAATGAAATGTACATTGCACAAATCAAAAACTGTATTCGAGAAAAGAATGAAAACACATGAAGAGTTGAACGAAACATTGTCATCAAGAGTATGTTCACCAAGTAGAGAGATTTAATCCATGCATAAAATGGGTCCAACCAGTCTGTTGCATTGTTATTCCTTCTACAAAAATTTTGACCTCTTCAATATCCAAAAAAATAACTATTTAAAAGAGTTGTAGAGGCTCTCATCCTTAGGGGACTGAGACCTCTATATAGGGAACTGTCTGTAAAAAAAAGAATAACTTTACTAAGATACTGGAATAAATCAACAAGAGTGGTTCTTATCACACACAGAAGACCACTCTTGTATCTAATCTAGAAAAATGATGGACTTAATCAAATAAAACTGCTACTGTCTCTGTGACAGAGCTGATGCATGTGTTGGAGGAACTGAGTGGCTGAAAATAGGCCTTGAAGTGACAGAGAAGAGATCTGTGTTGAACGACGGCATGTCTGTGAGTAGTTGGAGGCCATTGGAGAGAACTAGCTGGATGAGCAGAGATTGTTGAAGTGTTTATGGACCTAATCCACGTCGACCTATGACTGAGACTTAGATCTTTGTCTATGCCTGAGATTTCGGAAGCCAAGCACACTCTATATGGACCCCGTCAGCTGCCATCTGTGTCTGTGAAATAGCTTCGCTAGAATGGTTGTCAGCCCATCGGACATGAGGGGAGACATGGAGATGAGCATCCAATCGGGGGACATAATGAATGGATGCGAGGGTATATGAAGTGTAGTGATGGATGTAGGTGGCGCGTAGGGAGAGGAGGAGTAGATAGGCTAGGAAGTGAGTGGAAAACATGTGGCGAAAGGTGAGAGGGGGGCGGTATTGAAAAACATCTCGAGAGGAACTTGGAGGAGGGTGTAGGCAGTAAGTGGATTAGAGAGGGGGGGAGTCTGATTTCTTGAAGACCATTGATCTTTAGAGGTGGGCCACTGCCGACGAAGATCAGTATGGGGTTTAATGAAGGACAAGTGTTGGGTGGTGAGAGGAGCGAGGGTAGTGAGTAGGATGAGGGGAGATGACGTGTGAGGTGACATGGTGATATGATGTCATTCAAGCATGTGATTGTGAGGGATGTTGAGGGTGGTTTGTATTTATACTGCCTTTGGGCTCGCAATTCACCACAAGCTACCATGTACCCTACCAACAAAACCATGGTTTAAATTGCGGGACCGCTCTAGAAAATTAACATCTGGGCAATTTGCGTCCCCGCAATGAACTATAGTTGTCGATCTGATTACGATCCGAGATTTGGGTGACATTTACCTGCTGCTAGGATCGACCGTTCTCATGGACCTAGGATCAATGTTCCAGATTCACTTTGGAAGTTCGGGCTTAAGGAGTTTCAAATGTTAAGTGTGAAGATCTCCCAGAGGAAAACTCCCAAAGTGGATGATCTGCTTCCACGTGTCTTTGTTGATGTATGGTCCTGATTCACTTTGGGACTTCGGGTCTTTGGCTCTTCAGGAGTTTCGAATGTTTGTGCTTGGAAAAATCCCAAAGTGAAAATCATTGAAGTAGATGATATGTCACTGCGTGTCATAATAGATGAATGGCCCAAATTCTCTTCGGGTCTTCGATAGTTCGGGCTTCGGGTCTTCTGATGACTCTAGGTGTTAAACTCCACGCAATTCTACGTCCACGAATGGACGACAGTTGTTGATATGATTTGCTTGGTGGATCTTTACCGTTGAAAATTTACCTTTCTATTCCCACAGTCTGAGCCCGAAATTTGTTGCATTGGATCGCTACTTCGTGTGCACGGGCATTCCCTGTACATATTAAAATGATTGGGAAACCTGTGGTGATCTCAATCCATGGAAAACATGATGACAAACAATTCGAACCAAACACGACGTATGTTTCATCTCTTCAAGAAAAAACAGAAAAGAAATGCGCAAAGACTCAAAAGATGAATAAGGGCCAAGACACTCAGTAGTAGGAAAATGACTTAACCAACCAGAAGAGGAAAATTTGATGAAGGCATATGAAAAAGAGAGGAGAGGAAGGGGATGCATACCTAGGTTATAACATTGGCTCCAACTGGGGATAGCTCATCCCTATGAGGTGCTAATAACTGTAGATCGGTGCCTTGAGATTGTATCATTTCTCTTACCTTTCATCACTTATCTTCGTTTCTTGTATGTCAGCCCTGCGTATATGTTACTATCCCTCAGCCATGCATTTTATTGAACTAAAAACTAAAACTACACCCCAGTGCCTTGTTGGGCTATGGAGTCTTTATTCACACACAGCTAACTAATCAAAAGAAACAATAAAGGAAAGTGTCTATGGTACAAAAGGGACCTTCCCCAATCCTCAACAAAGTAGTGTTTCAGGAAGAGCCCATTTACTAGGCCTCCAAAGATCTTTGTATCATCTAGATTGTGTAGGATGAACATGTTGTTGTCTAGAACTTCAATCACCTTAAAAGGGCCAAACCAAAGGTTTTCAAATTTTTCGTGCTTGGACTTGTCATCCCTTCTGACATCTCGCCTCAAAACTAGGTCACCTTCCTGAAAAATCTCCTTCTTGGTTTTCTTATCAAAGGTTGATTTTATCTTGCTCTGGTATGCCTCTGTTCTCTGAGCAAGTTCTTCTCTTCTCTATTGAACTTCTATAATCTGGAAGATCCTCTGTTGGATGTCATTGGGCTCCTCAATATCCTCCCGCAAGAATTTTAGGACTGGTATACCGAGTTGAGTAGGAAAAACAATGTCTATGCTATAAACAAGATGGAATGGTGAGGTTTCCAGAGACTTCTTAGTGTTGATCCTGTCATCCCATAAGGCATACTTGAGTTTAGAGTCCCAATATTTCTTTCTTTCAGTCAACAAATTTTTGATGATTATGATGAGAGTCTTGTTGATGATTCTGCTAGGCCATTTCCCTGAGGGTAATAGGGTGTGGCATGTGTCAAGGAAATGTTGTGACTTCCACAAAATTCAATCATGGCTTTGTAATTTAATGCTTGGGTGTTGTCTGTTACGATATTGTTGGGGCAACCGAATCTGGAAAAAATATTAGTTTCTAGGAAATTCATAATTACCTTGTCAGTGGCATTCCTGGTGGGCACAACCTCAATCCATTTGGTAAAGTAGTGGGTGGAAGTGAGGATCCACTAGAGGGTGGATTTATTTCTCCTATGAAGTCTAATCCCCATTGTTGAAATGGACTGCTGACTTGGATAGGTTTCAGGTGCAGTGATAGTAACTTGTGCCTCCCTGTGAAAATTCGACATTCATTGCAGGCACTAACAGTGGAAAACACATCAAAGAAAAGGGTGGTCCAGTAGCATCTTGCCCTTAGGATCTTGAGCATTGTGGCCTTCCAATGTTGGTTCCCTCCACACACTCCTCTGTGCATTTATGTTGTGACTTATTTAGCTTCATTTTCATCAAGGCATCTTAACAAGATGCCAACAGGATCTCTCCAATACAAGTTCTGGTTTGAAATGTAGAATTTGATGGCTTTCAATTTGAGAGACCTAGCCTTTGTCTTCTTCACATCTGGTGGACATTCAAAATGTTGTAGAAAATAGATGATGTTTTTATACCAAGGTGAAGAGGAATATTTTTCAAATACCTGTAAGTTGTCTTGTCCAGGCTATATGATGGGTGTATCTAATTGGGTGAATATCTGATGCAATTCTAGCACCTTGCAGTTTGACTCTGATAACAATTTGGCCAATCATTGCCCCTTGATCATCTTGGTGGACTTTATGTGCAAGTCATACTCCAACAGATTGAAAATTCATCTTCCTCTTTTCCCCTCGTTGTCTGGATGGACCATAATCTCTTTGACATTGTTGCTAGAAACAAAGGTTGTTATGCTAGACTGTAGCACGTAAATCCTAAAGGCCTTGGGTGCTTTGACCAGGGTGTAAGCCTGCTTCTCTAGTATATCATACTTGAGCTCAACATCTCGGAGGGATCTGCTAAAAAAGGCTATGGGCTGCTCGTGCCCTTCCTCATTTTTTCTGCAACAATACAACAACAATTGTTTCCTGTGAGGCAAAGAAGAACATGAAGAAATCTTTGGTATAGTCAAGGCTGACCAATACAGGTGCTTCAACTAAAGCTTGCTTGATTGTTTGGAAAGATGATTTTTCCTCCGATGACCATTTTATCATAGCATCTTTCTTCAACATGTTAGTAATAGGATTCATAATTTCAGCGAAATTAGGCACAAAACATCTAAGGAAGTTTATCTTACCAATAAAAGGCTGAACAACCTTTTTGTTTCTGGGGATCTTGATTTGTTGAATGGCACAAACCCTCTTTGGATCAATTTTTATGCCTCCCACTGATATGATGTGGCCCAGGAGCTTCCCTTATGGCATGGTAAAGTGAAACTTCTTAAGATTGAGAGATATCCCATACCTCCTGCATTTCTTGAAGACCTGCCCCAAATGTTGCAAATGTTCCTTGTCAGACTTGGAGAAAATGGTAATTTCATCTACGTATATGACCATAAATTTCTCTTTCTCCCCCACAAAATCTATGTCCATGGCCCTCTGAAAAGTGGCCCCAGTGTTCATGATCCCAAAGGGCATCTTGTCATACATGAATGTTCCCCACGGGGTGGTGAACGTTGTCTTTTCCTTATCTTCCTCACAAACTGCTATCTGGTTATAAACAGAGTATCCATCCAATAAGGAAATTTTGTGTGCACCTACCACCCTCTGTAAACTATGGTCCATCTTGGGGAGGGGGTAATTGTCCTTCAAATAACACTTGTTTAGATTTATGAAATCGACACACAAGCGTATATCCCCACTCTTCTTCCTTACGGGTACTAAGTTGGCCACCCAGTTTGAATACCTCAATGGTACAATAATCTTGGCATCCAACATTCTTTTTATATTTTTCTCAATTATGGACATTAGCATGGGATTAAATTGTCGAATTTTTTGTTTGAATGGCTTGGAGCTAGCTTTTAGAGGGATCTTATGCTGGATGATGTCAGTATCAAATGTCTTCAAATATTCATAGGACCATGCAAAAGTATCAACAAAACTTTTAAGGAGGCTGACATACCCGTCTTTTTGTTCTGCAACTAATGCTTTAGACAATTTGATGATCTTGGGACTCTCAGTGGTCCCAATATTGCATTATGTCACCTCTTCTTCTTGATCCTTCATGGCAGTTCCTTTGTAAACATCATTACTTTTGAACAATCTTTCCAAAGGCACTAGTCCTTTTAGATTATGGTTAGTTTTCAGTTCTACAATATCATGACCAGCCACTATCTTCAGCAGATGAGAGGCTTGTTGACCTTTTAATTCCTCATTTTCATCTTCTTGACTTTCTTGATCAATTGAGATATTGAAGAATTCGTCAATAGTGTGAAGAAATCTCTGCAACTCCAAATCGTCACTAAAGACTTGCCAGTGCTTTATGTTGTCTGGTATGGTTTTTCTATGTTTGATTTCCACTTGATATTTAATATTTGGGCCAATGGGAGGCTTGAACGTGCTGATAGCTAAGGCTAGAGAATCAACTCTCTGATTTTGTTCTCTGGGAATAAAAGAGAGGTTAAATGCTAGAAAGAAATTATTGATCAGGTCCCATACCTCGTTTATTTACTTCTTGAGCCTTTGTTTCTTAGTTTGATAGATATTCCTCACTTGATTGATGACCAAATCATAATCGCCAAAAAGCGCTAAACAATCAATGGCCATGTCTTTGGCATCCCTTAATCCCAATACCAGAGCTTCATATTCATCTATGTTTTTAGTAGTCTCAAACTCCAGCTTATAAGAGAGGGTTATAACTTCTTCTGAAGGGGAAATGAGGAGAATACTTGCACTAGATCCTTCTTTTGATGAAGATCCATCAAAATACATCTTCCACACCCTATTTTGTTGACAAGTCATTGGTTGATCTCTGCGTTGGCTGACCGATATTTCAGGTTCATCGTCATTTAAATTAAATACAGACGAACCCATCTCATCCTCAACATCATAAATGGGGTGATTTCTTGGGTTCTAATGATCACTGACTATGTAGGCTAACCTTACCTCTCTGTATAGCCTCATGTGCTCACCACCAAACACAGGAATGGTGGCATATGTGAGATCCATTTGCAATGATCCTCCAACCTTCTTAGCCCAAGTTCTGGATAATGGCATGCCAAACTTTGGGGGGATGTTGGCCACCACGATGTCCATCACTACACTCTTCATGGGTAATTTTTCTAGAGAAACCACCATATCCTTTATCAATCCTAGGAATTTTAATTTCTTAGAATCGAATGAATACAGGTCTTGGTAAGGTTTAGTAATCTCCAGACCTAGTTCTTCCATAACAACTTTGGGCATGACATTGTGAGAGGCTCCTGAGTCCATAAGATAGTTGTGCAGGATCTTATCATGGACATTCATAGATATATAGAAAGGAGGAGAAACATCAGAACCATCCTCAATGTGTGGACCCATAGTAATGGTTGGGTTTTCATCCTGTAGACTAATGACATCGAAAGATACACTAGAAGGAGTTGATTGTAGAACTTTCATGATGGATTTCTTGAAAGGTTCATTTTTTAACAATTATGTCAAAGGGACATGAATCTTGATTTTGCTTAGCTCATTTTCCAGGCTGACTGAGGTTGGTGTCTTATCAGCTTCCTTTGTTTCAGGGGCAGGAGGTTTTGATAGTGGAGATGGTCGAGTTTTAGATGGCATACCTTTATTTGGATTTGGCTTGGGAGGAGCTTCTTCTTGTTTTCTTTGATCAGAGGTAGTGGCTTTGTAAGCTCCACTTCTCGTCCTCAAATCGTACTTCTTCTTGGGTGGACCTTGAATAACTCCCTCCTCCCCTATCTGATCATCAAGTTGATTTGAAAACTGAGCTACCTCATATTCTTGTTGTGTTAAATGACTGGTATAATAATCTGTCTCAGTTAAAATCACAACAGTATCATCCACAACATCATTATCTACATCTATCTCCTCAATCTTATTGTTTTGGAAAGGGGGCACTATCCTTTGATCATCACCATTTCTCCTTTCCCTCTGCATTACTTGAGGAACTTCATTAGGCCTTCTAAATTGGTTATGATTTCTATTACCAGCCCCTTGAAAAGTTATGTTCAGTTGTTTGGATTCCCATTTTATCTTAGCTATCTCAGAAGTCGGATCCTTCAAATTATTAGTCATCTCTTCAATTTGGGGATCAGATGTAGCCGGGTTAGAGGAGGTAGGGGCATCCTCTCTCTATTTTTTCTTCTCTTTATCAGATCTAGTCTTTAATCTGTTTGATGCCAAAATATTAGATTCAACTTCAATGGTTGCTTCCTGCATGGATAATAGTGTGGTTGGTCTTCTCTCTCTCTGGATGAGGGATAAATCTGCGTCAAATGCATTAGCATAAGTGATCTTGGCAGAGGCTTCAGTTGGTTTGATTTCATTTGGGATTCTACCATACATTTTATTAAATCTCTTGGAGAACTTTGAAATAGATTCACCATTCTTTCTCTTTAGAGCCCCAAATTTAGTGATGTAATAGAGATAATCTCTCTTATCTCCCCATTGCTTTATAAAAGCTTCATCTAACACCTCAATATCTGTAATGGAGGTTGGAGGAAGACTTTTGAATGATTTTCTGACCTCCCCATCCAGACTTTGTACAAACAACCTCATCCACACATTTGAATAATCAATGTTAAAGTTGTCTGCAAAACTGTAAAAGGCTACCAGATGCTCTTCAACAGTTATTTCACCTTCTTCATTATATCTTGGCAGATATTTCATGTAATATATGGTTGGGAGTGCATATAAAACTACAGGTAGCACTAAGGGCGCATATCTGGCAGCAATTATGACATCCATCCTATTAACGGCCATGGATTGAACAATAGGAATTTGCAAATTTATGGGAGATACAGGAGTGGATGTAGGACTGGATGTTGAAGTGGAATTAGGAGTAGGGGATGTCTAAGCCCCATTGGAATTATGATTCTCAGGGCTAGCAAATTCAAGTTGCTCGTGATGATGGTTTGAAGTATTGTCTTGGTGGGCATCTTTTCCCTTGAGGAGGGAAGTTTATCTCTGAGCTACAGTAGATTTCCTTAGTTGCCTTTCTATTTCAAAGCCTACTCTGTTATTCTCAGGGTTACAATCATCCTTCTTGGCTTTGTTGTTTTCAGATTTGGATTTGTTGAATCCCTTTCTGGGCGCCAGTATTTCTTCTTTAAATTTTACTCAGTGAAGTCGCCAGGTGAAAAATGGCAATCTGTTTGTGTCTGATCTTTGTTCACCATCAAAGTTCAGAGCTGATCAATGCCATTCTCCCAGGGAAATGTATTTCATTACTCCATTCCCCAGCAACGGTGCCAAAATATGTTGGTCCTAAAGTCTACACCTGACTGCTAAAGGGAAAATATAGGCCACCTATCAGTTTAGAATGATTGCTTCTTTTAACTTTTTGTTGGTTGGTCCGAGGGTTATTCTATCAACACAAAGACAAGGTTGGGTTGGCAGAACGATATGGATGAGGGCCCTCCTTGGCTAATGGAACACTAATGACAGACCAATGAAATTATAGAAAACAAAGGGAAACAACAAACCACTCAAATAATAATATGTTGTGAGAAGTTCAATACTTAAAATATCATTTCAAGACATCAAACATGTATCAAAACACAATAATTCCCACAGGTTGCAGAAAAAAAATCTTCATCAAAGAATTAGTTGTTTGACAGGTTGCATATCAGTAAAATTAAGTCATGCGATAGCTGAAAGGAAATGAAATGTACGTTGCACAAATAAAAACCTATATTCAAGATAATAATGAAAACACATGATGAGTTGAACGAAACACTATCATCAAGAGTATGATCACCAGGTAGAGAGATTTAATCCATGCATAAAACGGGTCCAACCAGTCTGTTGTATTTTTATTCCTGCCTCAAAAATTCTGACCTCTTCAATATCCAAAAAAATAACTATTTAAAGGATTTGTAGAGGCTCTCATCCTTAGGGGACTGAGACCTCGATCTAGGGAACTGTCTGTAAAAAAAAATCTTAACTTTACTAAGATACTGGAATAAATCATCAAGAGTGGTTCTTATCACACACAAAATACCACTCTTGCATCTAATCTAGGAAAATGTTGGACTTAATCAAATAAAACTGCTACTGTCTTTGTGAAATAACTGATGCATGCGCTAGAGGAATTGAGTGGCCGAAAATAGGACTTGGAGTGATAGGGAAAAGCTATGTTTTGAACGACTACATGTCTGGGAGCGGTTGGAGGCCACTAGAGATAACCAGCTGGATGAGCAGAGCTTTCTAAAATGTTTCTGGAACTAATCTGCATCGACCTATGACTGAGACTTAGCTCTTTGTCTATGCCTAATCTTTCAGAAGCCAAGAACACTATGTATGGACTTTGTCAGCTGCCATATATGCCCATGAAATAGCTTCACTGGAATGGTTGTCGGCCCATCGGATATGAGGGGAGACGTGGAGACGTGCATCCAATTGGGGGATGGAATGAATGGATGCAAGGGTAGATGATGTGTAGTGAGGGATGGGAAGTGAGTGGAAAATAGGTGGTGAAATTCGAGAGGGGGGAGGTATTGAAAAACATCCCGAGAGGAACTCGAAGGGGGGTGTAGGTGGGCCACCACCGACGGAGATCAACGTGGGGCTTAACGGAGGACAAGTGTCGGGTGGTGAGAGGAGTGAGGGTAGTGAGTAGGATGAGGGGAGATGACGTGTGAGGTGACGCGGTGATATGATGCCATTCAAGCATGTGATTGTGGGGGTTGTTGAGGGTGGTTTGGATTTAGACCGCCTTTGGGACTATAATTCACCAGAAGTTGCCATGTACCCTACCAACAAAACCATGGTTTAAATTGCGGGACTGCTCTAGAAAATTAACGTCCGGGTAGTTTGCGTCCCTGTAATGAACTATAGTCATCGATTTAATTACGATCTGAGATCTAGGTGACATTTACCTGTTGCAAGGATCGACGGTTCTCGTGGACCTGGGATCGACGGTTCTCATGGACCTAGGATCAACAGTCCAGATTCACTTTGGAAGTCCGGGCTTCGAGAGTTTCAAATGTCAAGCGTGAAGATCTCTCGGAGGAAAATCATTGAACTGACGTGGCGATCTGATGTCATATGATGTCACGACTACTGAGGTGTATTGGAAAGAATGGTGACATGTGTCAGGAGGAAATGGTCGAATGACACAACCAAATGACCTGAGATGAATGCCATGTGTCCTGCCTCATGAGTGTGCCATGTTTCTCAACTGTTGGTTGCCACGTGCTTCGACACTTCAGGCTTCAGGAGTTTCAACTGTTAGTGCTTCTAACTTCTAGAGGAGAATCATCAAAGTAACTGATCTATTGGCACGTGCCCTGTCTGATGGATGGTTTAGATTTACTTCGAGACTTTGGGTCCTTGGATCTTCGGGACTTTCGAATGTGAAACCTAAAAATATCCCAAAGGAAAATCTCTAAAGTGAATGATCTGTTGCCGCGTATCGTGATCGACGAATGGTCCAGATTCTCTTCGGAGATATGGGCTTCGGGAGTTTCAAATGTTAAGTGTGAAGATATCTCGGAGGAAAACTCCCGAAGTGGACGATTTGCTTCCACGTGTCTCCATTTATGTATGGTATTGATTCACTTCAGGACTTCGGGTGATTGGCTCTTCGAGAGTTTCGAATGTTTGTTCTTGGAAAAATCCCGAAGTGAAAATCATCGAATTAGATGATTTTTTGCCACGTGTCATGATATATGAACGACCCAAATTCTCTTCGGGTCTTCGGCAGTTCAGGCTTCGGGTCTTCTGATGAATTTGGGTGTTAAACTCCGCACAATTCTGCATCCCCGAATGGACAACAACCGTTGATATGATTTGCTTGGTGGATCTTTATCGTTGAAAATTTACCTGTCTGTTCCCACAGTCTGAGCCCGAAATTTATTGCACTGGATCGCTACATCGTGTGCACGGGCATTCCATGTACATAAAAAAATGTTTGGGAAACCTGTGGTGAGCTCAATCCATGGAAAACATGATGATAAGCAATTCGAACCAAACACGACGTATGTTTCATCTCTTTAAGAAAAAATAGAAAAGAAACGCGCAAAGACTCAAAAGACGAATAAGGGCCAAGAAACTCAGTAGTGGGAAAATGACTTAACCAACCATGAGAGGAAAATTTGATGAAGGCATATGAAAAAGAGAGGAGAGGCAGGGGATGCAGACCTAGGTTAAAACAGAAACATTTGCATCCATGACAAGGTGCATCTCACCATCTTCAGAGGCACCCACAGGTAAGCCATGTATTTCCCTGCTATCAATGCAGCCACTGCCCAGACATCCCTTACCACCTCATCCACTCACATGTCCTAGATTTTACTTTTCTGAGAAACATCCCACATCCAATGAGAATTAGCCCAATAGGATGTCCTAGCGTTCCCTCCAAACTTGGCTTGCAGATTAGCATAACGTCTTTGAGCACTTGTCCAAGTAAAGGGGATTTTATGCACATTTTTAATAACTTGATGATTGGATGTGATTGAAATTGTTATGATGCCTATGACTTATGAGCCCATGGAGGGCGTATCTCTTGATGTTGCAGGGCCACACCCAATGGACAGGTACACATGGGGAGATGATTAGTTCAGACCTCCATGGGGATAAAATCCCAACAGATGGATGTTGAGACCCCAACAGGGGGCAGAGACAGATCAGAGGATTGCACCAGAGAGAGAGGAGGACGTTTCACCAGGGGCAGCCTAGCAAGCCTGGACCCAGGGGGGTTGTTCCCTTTCCACCATGATGTAGGCCTTGGAAGGCCCATGACGTCACCCAGGTCACCCATGATGTCATCCAACATTTTGGGATGTTTTGGAGGCAGTTGTGTGCCAAGTGGCACGTGTGGCAGGTTCCTAAGGCCCAATAAGGCCTAACATTTTTCTCCAGGAGGCCAACATTGCCCAAAAAAGGCCTAACGTCACCCTAAAAGGGAATGACATCACCTTATCAGCTTGATTTAGGGTTTTATTATGAATTTTAATGTAAAAACTAGATATTATTTGTAACTGGCCATGTCGACCTTTTTGACCTAATTTTGGTCATTAGTATTGTATAAATAGGGGGAAAATCCTCCTTGTTTTTCATCATCTTTCACTCACACTTGTGAGGTCTGAAATTTGCGCCCTACTTAGGGTTTTGTGACTGAAATTTAGTGCACACTTGTTGGAGGAAGGATAATCTTGGTGTTTTTGGTCATTTTCTCGGTGGAAAGTCTTCAACTAGGGCATATGCTAGATTATTCTTGGTGAATGTAAGTAAAATTATGCAATTCTTCTTTCCTTTTAATTGTTATAGTATATTTACTTTGAATTTTACTAAGATTATGAAATTGCTAGCTGAAAACCCTACGAGATTAAGCACATGTTATTGTCCTTATCTCAATAACTATTCACCTACTAGATTTTGCCAAGGAGTCATTTTTCTTGAATCCATTGCTAAGGGTCTTGCCATTGCAACACCCTAGCACTTATTGCTTCATATTAATTGTCATTTACTTTATCATTGATTTAAAGAGGGAGGAAAATCTACTGAGGCCTAGGGTTACCTACACCTTAGTAGTTATTTTCCCCTGGGGTTTGGTGGTTGAAGCCTTGGCTTACCAACATTTCAATTATCAACCCCTTTTGTCATTGGATCTCCTATTATCATTATTTTCTTTCAACATTTGCTGCCACTTTATTGACTCCATTTTCCCTAAGAAAACACTATTCTAAGTCCTCACTAAGAGTAATTGATCTACACAACCTTCAAAACCTATTCTTTGAACAACCTACTAACACTCTCTAACCCTAGAATAGCTTGATCTACTAACAACATTGTTGTTGTTACTAAAGTAAGCTACAACCATTATATGCAGCATTAAAAGCTCATAAAAACAATTGTAAAGGTTGAGTTATACCTTGTCTTATGTGCTTATGTCAAATGTTAATGTTATGATTTCAATGGTTAATGATTTTCAGTCATTTTGAAGCCACTTTTAAGACATTCTATGTGAAGTATTGCTCTATAAAGATTGTTGTTATAAAATTTCGATTTACTTCATCATATTCAACAAATTTCTTTTATCAAGAAAGTCCATGGTTTTATGAAGTGTTAACCAACAAGTGTACTTGCATATATATAGTTTTCTTGTTGCTTTGTTCCGGGCAGGTACATTTGACATATTATCTCTTCATTGGTTATAAAACCAGACTTTATGATCAATGGTGACTTGTGAGAGGGGATCTTTTCCTAGCCACTTTGACTTTTCCTTCTCAAACCCCCAGGTCACCGAGGACATCTCCCTTGGGCCTACCACCCTAAATAGAAAGGGACATTCTATTGAGGTGACAATGATATGATAGTCTCCCATTACGCCGATTTTCTTTCCATTTACCTTCTCTTCTATCAAAGTACAAATTGTGCGATAACATTTTGGCGTCGTTGTTGGGGAACACTGAGTCAATATTCCTCATCGACATTTTTTTGGTAAGACTTATCCGAGAACCTTTGTATTACAAGCTTACCTGGCGAATCCACTGAGGGTGATTCCCTCATCCCTTTGATAGTTTCAATAAAATTATCTAGTGACTCCACTAACCTTTTCCTAGGTGCCACCTTACTCTCAATTTTGTGACATTTCCAAGTTATGGGATCATGGCATCCTGGGAACAAGTATATCTGACTATTGATTTCAAAAGTCTTCAAGGATATCCGACTTGTTTTGATAAAAAAATGGTCAAGCAACCCTCCAATATTTTAAGGGGGGCTCCCAATTTCTCACGTTGTAGAATTCTTGAAGTATATAAGTGAGATAGAATTGGGAGAGGAGGATGTTCTGGTAAAATTATTCATACTTTCTCTACCATCCTTTTTGCAAGATTCGTTTAGGGGTTGTTGCGAAGATAGGGGTATATCATATTTCGTACACCTCATCAGTAGGTTTATTGACTTTGTTAGACCACAATGCCAAACATATGAAGATTCCCTTCAAAATCTACAACAACCTTAGAGAACGAAGGATTCACCACTGAGATTGTAGAAGACCTCAGGGATGTACATCGTGTTCAATGCCAAGAACCTTCTGATATAAAATAAGAGATTTATGAAGAAAATTGTCAACCCCTTGAAGAGGAGCAAGATTTATCCCATGATTTGATATAGTGTAATAAAGATATAACTAGAGAAGTGAATTATGAGGATGAAGCATCGGTAACCGCTCCTCAATCCGATGAAGCTATCCAAGATCCTATCTCCCCTGCACGAGACAAAGAGAATGAGGTGAGTCATTTTCCTTTCCATTTTTTTGATGATACCTTGTTTTATGATTTAGAGAGTGAAGAAGAAATGGAACCCTTGGACAAGCTAGATCCTCTATATCTCAAGGTTGAAGATGTAGAGGCAGATCTTCCACTTGATGAAGTCATCCAAATACTTGAAGCTCTTGCATAGGAAGGATTAAGCAAGGTGAGTTATTTCCCCTTCCAAAATTTTAATGATTCTTTATCTTATGATGTGGAGAGTGAAGAAGTGTTGGATGTTTTAACCCCTTCATGTTATGATGAAAATAATGACTTTGTTGATAATATTGATGAATTCATACATGTCGGGAAGCGTAAATGGGATGTGATTGGATATGATGGGGATCCCATTTACAACATTGAGGATCATTTCCAAAAGTTTCCTTTACAACTATCATATGACATTACTAAATTTGACAATTGGCAACAAGCTGATGATATGGTTACAAGCCTATTTCAGAGACCCAAGGATGACCTGGTGCTATATTCTCCTAATGATTTCCGTTCATACCTTGAGGATTTTGATAATTATTCCTCTGAGTACTTGGATTTATTCCATGAAGAAGATTATCAACCATCAATGTGCTCAGACCTTGATAGGAATAAGGACATCATTTTCCCGAAGAAGGATCCTTGTGATATTGTTCTCTAGCCACCTTCAATTACTTTATCTTGATGTGTCATTAAAGGTGTAGTTGGTAAGTATGTCTTTTGTATTAATTTTCCTTTGAGGCAAACCCTAGAGTTCAAGGGTAGGTTGAATACCTCAAGAATAAGTCTGACATCTCAGTCTTTCAACCTTCCCTTAAGAACTTCTCAGTCACCCTATAGGTTTTTTCTATTTCCTTCCCAGACCTCATATTGTGAAGACTTCCAAGGTAACCAACCTTCAGACTCTTTAAGTCAGTGTATTGGACCTCTAACTTTTGATGATCCCTTTCTGAGATGGATTGAGCACTCTCCTAAGAGTATGACTTGGCATGATTTTGTCCCTCCCTCCCGCCTCCATGAGCTAGACTTTATGATTTCCGATGATATAGTACATTCTCTAACTCATGTTATTTTTGTGCTTAACTTATCACTGTTTTGGTTTATGATGAAGCACAAAGGCAGGTATTGTGAGACATTGCTAGGGTGGTTTCATTGGTTGTTTGATTAGACCTAGATTTTAGCCAACAGGTAAGTAGAGGTAAGTAGGTAGGCATTTGCATTCATTGTATATACCATTTTCATTTTATGTTAGAGTAGTTTGTATTTCCACTTGTATATATGCTTGTTTTCATTTTTATAATATATATATATATATATATATATATATATATATATATATATATGAGTCGGGGGTGATATCGCCACCCCAAATGATTGCTAATAATATTATGTTGAGATCAAGTAGGTCACAGGTTATGCCAGAGATGTTGAGGTTCTCATGCACTCTACGGTGAGCACATGTCCCCGAGTTGGAGCCAGATGTTATCCCCTAGCCTAGGGATAACTAAGGAGATTATGACTTGAGGGCCACAAGTCCTAGACATGGAGTACCGAGAGCCAGATTGACTTGAGCATGGCCCTGGAGGGCCCATGCTTTCATTATTAAGAACCTCAACTCTGTCAACAACAACAACATCCATCACATCGGTATGGTCTTGCAGCAGAAATGGATCTTTCTCCATGAGGTAATGAGTCTGGGTACCATGGTATGTGTCACTCTGATCCTCAAAACCTTTGAATATGTGCATTCAATTATTTTTTCTTCTAACGTTTGCTTGGACCTTATGCTTTTCCACTTGACCACACCCGGGAGAAATAACAGGATGCCCTAGTAAGATGGTACCCATAGGGTTTGAGTTGCAACTAAGGGGATTCATGAAAGGCCATCTTCCGCTCCCACCATACTTACCACTTTTCATCTTTTTCCTGCTCATCCATCCCATTACATTGGTCTGGGCATTGGGTTGTCCAAATATCTAAGGGTTGTACCTTACCTTGTGGGAAGAAGGGGCTAAAGGCCCATAGGGTAAAAGTAGCTGGAAAAAGGTAAAATCCAAAATAATGAAACCTTGAGATGCTTTGCCCAGAGATCCTCAAGAAAGAAATAAAAAGATTCTCAGCAAGAAACAGAGGGACCCATAAAAAATAATAAAACAAGACCTAGTTAGAGGATATGGGGTCTCATCACGAGCCATCCTATTAGGTCCATGGGCATGTAGCGGTATCACACTACCAACAACTGGTCACCACGCCAGGGTAGTGGCTCTTGGTGGCATAGCCAAGATAAAGGGAGTCTCATCACGAGCCAACCTTCTCATTTCCGTGAAATGCTTGTGGGTAACATTGCCACCAATGTTCACCACGCCAGGGCAGTGTCCCCTAACTAGCCTCTTGAAAGAAAAAACAATAAGAATAAAAGATAAAAGGCATGAATGGGCTTGGAAATATTTGCATCCATGACAAGGTGCAACTCACCCTCTTTAGAGACACCCATAGGTAAGCCATGCATTTCCCTGCTGTCACTGCACCCACTGCCCAGACATCCCTTACCACCTCATCCACTCACATGGCCTAGATTTGACTTCTCCCGGAAATATCCCACACCCAATGAGCATTAGCTCAATAGGATGTCCTAGCATTCCCTCCAAACTTGGGTTGCAGCTTAGCATAACGTCTTTGAGCACTTGTCTGGGTAAAGGGGGTTTTATGCACATGTTTAATAACTTGATGATTGGATGTGATTGACATTGCTATGATCCATGTGACTTATAAGCCCATGGAGGAGGTATTTGTTGATGTTGTAGGGACACACCTGATGGGCAGGTACACATGGGGAAATCATTAGTTCAGACCTCCATGGGGCTAAAAGCCCACCAGATGGATGTTGAGACCCCAGCAGGGGGCATAAATAGATCAAAGGATTTCACCAGAGAGAGAGGAGGATGTTTCACCAGGGGCAACCTGGCAGGCCTAGACCCAGGGGGGTTGTTCCCTTTCCACCATGATGTAGGCCTTGGACGGCCCATGATGTCACCCAGGTCACCCATGACGTCATCCAACATTTTGGAATGTTTTTGAGGCAGTTATGTGCCAAGTGGCACGTGTGGCAGGTTCCTGAGGCCCAAGAAGGCCTAACATTTTGCTCCAAGAGGCCAACGTTGCCCAAAAAGGGCCTAACGTCACCCTGAAAGGGCATGACGTCACCTTAGCAGCTTGTTTTAGGGTTTTATTATGACTTTTAATGTAAAAACTGGATATTATTTGTAACTGGCCATGTCGACCTTTTGACCTAATTATGGTCATTAGTATTGTATAAATAGGGGGAAATCCTCCTTATTTTTCATCATCTTTCACTCACACTTGTGAGGTCTGAAATTTGCTCCCTACTTAGGGTTTTATGACTGAAATTTAGTGCGCACTTGTTGGAGGAAGGCTAATCTTGGTGTTTTTGGGCATTTTCTTGGTGGAAAGTCTTCAACTAGGGCATATGCTAGATTATTTTTGGTGAATGTAAGTAAAATTATGCAATTCTTCTTTCCTTTGAATGGTTATAGTATCTTTACTTTGCATTTTACTAAGATTATGAAATTGCTAGCTTAAAACCCTACGATATTAAGCACATGTTATTGTCCTTATCTCAATAACTATTCACCTACTAGATTTTGCCAAGGAGTCGTTTTTCTTGAAGCCATTGCTAAGGGCCTTGCCATTGCAACACCCTAGCACTTATTGCTTCATCTTAGCCATCATTTACTTTATCATTGATTTAAAGAGGGAGGAAAATCTACTAAGGCCTAGGGTTACCTACACCTTAGTAGTTATTTTCCCCTAAGGTTTGGTGGTTGAAGCCTTGACTTACCAACATTTCAATTATCAACCCCTCTTGTCTTTGGCTCTCCTATTATCAATTTTTTCCTTCAACATTTGATGCCACTTTATTGACTCCATTTTCCTTAAGAAAGCACTAGTCTAAGTCCTCACTAAGAGTAATTGATCTACACAACCTTCAAAACTTATTCTTTGAACAACCTACTAACACTTTCTAACCCTCTAATAGTTTGATCTACTAACAACATTGTTGGTGTTACTAAAGTAAGCTACAACCATTAGATGCAGCATTAAAGCTCATTAAAGCAATTGTAAAGGCTGAGTTATACCTTGTCTTATGTGCTTATGTCAAATACTAATGTTATGATTTCAATGGTTAATGATTTTCAGTGATTTTGAAGCCACTTTTAAGACATTCTATGTGAAGTATTGCTCTATAAAGATTGTTGTTATAAAATTTCTGTTTATTTAATCATATTCTGCAAATTGTTTTTATCAAGAAAGTCCATGGTTTTATGAAGTGCTAACCAGCAAGTGTACTTGCATATATATAGTTTTCTTGTTGCTTTGTTCCGGGCAGGTACATTTGACATATTATCTCTTCATTGATTATAAAACCAGACTTTATGATCGGTGGTGACTTGTGAGAGGAGATCTTTGCCTAGCCACTTTGACTTTGCCTTCTCAAACCCCTAGGTCACCGGGGACGTCTCCCTTGGGCCTACCACCCTAAATAGAAAGGGGCATCCTATTGAGGTGACAGTGATAGGATAGTCTCTCATTATACCAATTTTCTTTCCATTTACCTTCTCTTCTATCAAAATACAAATTGTGCGATACCAGGCCACCTTGGATATTTTAAGACTTCATTGCCAGATGCAAGTCTCCTGATCAATCAACCAATTTTGTTTCATAGGAACTAACCATTTGATGATTTGTTTAATGCAGATTAGACATAACTTAAATCCGATCTTGATTCACAAGAACAATATTATGCACCTTCTATTCATCTAGCACCAAATCCTTCACTATTCACATTTCAATCATATAGGCATCCTAATCATTGTTATAGATGGCATTCTTTCTTTTGATCCAGGTATGAAAATTCCTATGGTATGCTAGCAGTCTTATAGACCTTTAGTTAAGGTCTATAAATGAAAAAATCGTGGCTTGGTCTCCACTAATAGAACTTAATGTGGTTGGATTGATAATTGGTCATGGCGACACTTAAGCAATTGTTTGAGGGCTTCATATCAACTTGCATTGTCAACTATACAATTATACAATCCTCATTGCTCTCTTTGAAAGACTGACCATGGCAACAATGTCTACTAGATAGTTCTTTGATTGCAACTTCTTTTTTCACGTGTGCACTTGTATGATGTGGAGGCCATCTTGTCGAATGTGTTGTTTGGAGCACTTGACCTTCATTAGTGCATGGTGTGGTTGCTTGGAGCATTCTTGTTAATCTTCAACACACTTGCCTCACTTTGGAGACTGTTCTTTGACAACATTGTAGGATTTGAGTTCCCACTTTGGCCACTCATGCATATGCTCGTTTCTAGAAACCTTTGCTTACTTCAGTAGTTTTGAAGAGGTTCTTGTGAAGATTTATTTGGTTTCCTTGGAGGCTACAATTCTGAAGGACTTTGTGTTGAGAGCTTGCTTGCACCTCTTCATCATCAAGTTGATATTGTCATCATTGGTCACCATCGTATTACCTACCCCTTTTAAATATTAAGAGAGGATTATTGTAATGTTTATTTGGCCAAATTCTTTTTTCACTACATCTTTCCCAAGTGAATATTAAGAGGGGAATATTGGGATGTAATCTTTACTTGTTCAAGTACATCATTTATTTCTTGACACCTTTAGTGACTGACATGTGGTCCCAAATGGTTGTCATATCTTTCAATCTTTTCCTTCTTTAATCTTAAGTCAAACTTAAAGGGGGATGTTGGTGTCTTGACTTTGTGGTCCATTATTGGTCATTAAAGTCATTTATGACTCACCCTTAGGGTGGTTTTAGCCCAAATTGATGTTCAGTGGGTAGTTTTAGCCCAATTTGGTGTTCAGTGGACGTCCTTAATGGACACAAGTTTTAGGGGTCGCAGGAAGCTAATCTAAACCCTACAACTATTTATACAAGACTTTGCCTTGGTGGTAAAACATCATGTGAGGGTGAGATACATCATAAATTCTTTGATACTCATGTTTATTAGGCTAATGGGATTACCCACCAATCCAAATGTCTTGAGTGTTTTCTTATGTGTTCCTATGTGGAGACTCTGGCCCTTTTTTATATAACTTCAACAAAAACAATAGTAACAAACATTAAGAAAAAACTGTAAAAAATGAAATAAATTCATAAAGAGAATCAAATAATCAAAGAAAATTGAAGGTTAAGGAGTAATATGATTGAGTTATTGAGGTTTTCGCAGCTCGTAAATTCTTCATCATGTTTCTGGATTATCGCTGTGTTTAAATTTTTTCGCACACAGCCATAATCCAGAAACATGCTGAAGGACTAATATGATCATAAAAACATTAATAAACGTCAAATGTTTATTGAGTAAACTTGTAGTCAAGAATTTGACTCAAAGTACTAATACCATGTGAATATGGGGCCAACCAAAGATATATAGAAGTGATGATTTTTATTTAAAAAGTCTAGGGTATTTGTGATTATGGTGGAAAGTGTTATGTTACAATGTTCTACCTTCCAGAGAGAGAAGGGTTGTAAATAGAAATGAAGAGATCAATTAGAAACTCAGTTGGTTTTCCAAACCTTCCTGCATCTTGTATTTTGACACCCATTAATACCAACGTTGATGATGTGATCAGATGATTCAGATGTGGTAGCTACTATCTGAGATTTGCCCAGAAATTGGCAGATTGAGGATCCCATATAAGATTAATGAGAAGATTAGGCATTGCAAGTTTTGCACTTTCCTACTGGAGTGTTTGGTGGGCAATGGCATAAGCTTTATGTTATATTTTTTCTATTTTATGTAGCAAGTCCCTGCTTCCTTGTTTTTAAAACTCTTAATGGCCAGCAATTATTAGGTACTTCTTTGTTCTTTTCATAAAAACTGGAAGGTAAATTGAGCAAAAGTCTGTCACCAGGGGGCAGCCATGAAAGATCAGTTGTAAGGCCTCAATCTTATGTTCGGGTTTTATAAGGAGAGTGGGAAATCATCCTAAGCATGTTCTACCAAATCACTTTCTAAAGTTGCTGACAATGAATTCTAGAGTTAGCTGCAGCTCCCTTCACTACTTAGTTTAAATAAGCTATTCTACATTTTCTGCCCACAAAGTGAGTGTCAGGCACAGATGGCCTCCTTCATCTTCCCACCAAATTTCTTGGACGTTTCATTATTCATATATTGACTCCAATTGTGGATGAGATTTGTCTTCTACAAAAAATTCATGAACTATGATGTCAACTTCAATTAGTGGCACCTAGCATCCTTTTTAAGCCTTGGCCTTTGATCATTGATCTGACCGTTGCCACACCATCCAACTGGCCAGCTTCAGAATAAATGTTTGATAGCATAAAATAATATCCAGCATCATCAGGTTCTAACTGGAAAACATTTCTAACACAGCTTCTGTTAGTTCTACATTGCAATAAATTTTAGAGGCACAAAACAAAGCTCTCCACAAATCAACATCGAGCAGCCTGCATGACCAGGAATGACAACTACGCAAGCATAGTGCTCCAACCTAAGAGTAATGCTGTAATCTTGGATCATTTAATTGAAGCATTGAAAACATTTATCTACTATGCCAACATGACTGCAAGTGAGCAGATTATTTATTGACGTTTTCTTAGGTAGACATAATTCTGCTCAAACCTGTGTCAAACGCTCCCTATAAGAGCAATTCTCAAGGACTCCCCAAAAAACAAATTATCATCCTCTGTAGACTCTGCACTGCTCGACACGTCTGTTCTGATATCATTTTTCTCAAAATGACTCCATAGCAGTCCAGAAATGTAATACCAGAATTTAGGGTATTCATACAGAGACTCTAGAAAGCAGAAGGTAAGTTGTATATATGTAGTCTTGTTACTTTTCAAATATATACTTGAGCCATGTTTCAAAAAAAACTGCCACCACTGATCTGCACAAGAACACAGTCCATCCTTGGAATGATGGATACTTGTTCACTTTCACGTGCTTCCTACCTGGTATCATGCAGCAAAATGCAAGTGTCAGGTACATAACTTGCCACCTCCATCTGTCCATCCAAATTATCCAACAATGAAAAAATAGTTTAGGTTTGTGGATAGGATATTTCTCCTACAAGATATGCATGAACTTTATTTTCCACCATAATCCAGCTTTTCCCAGGTCGTTTTTTCAACCCTTTGTCTTTCATCATTGTTCTAACCTTTGCCGCTTTATCCCATCTACCAGCCTGGGCATAAATATTTGACAACAGTAAGTAATTTCCAGCATTTTGAGGCTCCAGCTCAAATAGCTTTTCTGCCACAGACTCTGCAAGATCTGCATCACCATGAGTTCTGCACGCACCAAGCAATGCTCCCCACATAACAGCATCAGGTTTTATGGGCATCTTGTTGATAAAATCCTTTGCTTCTTTCAGCTGTCCAGCACGACCAAGCATATCTACCATGCAAGCATAGTGCTTTACACTCGGACAAATATGATATTTCTGAATCATGCAATCAAAGTATCGTCTGCCTTTGTCTATCAACCCCGTGTGGCTGCATGCGGACAGAACAGTAACACAGGTGCTATTGTTTGGCATCATCTCCTCAAGCTGCATTTGGGAAAAGATTGAGAGGGCTTCATTACTACACCCGTGCATTCCATAACCCTCAATCATTGCATTCCATAACACTACATCTCTTTTAGGCGTTCTATCAAACACTTGGCGTGCAGAGTCTATACTCCCACATTTTGCATACATGTTTATCAGAGCACTCAAAACAAAAACATCACAATCCAATCTATCTTTAATCAGAAATTGATGGATCTCCTTGCCCTGTTGCAGAGTACCCAATTGGGCACAAACCGGCAGAATGCTTGCAACCGTAACCGAGTCCGGCTTCATGGCTGCTGATTGCATTGCTCCAAAGAGCTCCAAAGCTTCGTTACAATGCCCAGTCTGTGCATAGCCAGCCATCAATGCAGTCCATGAAACCAAACCCCGTTCACACATTTTGTCAAACACTTTGCGTGCATTCTCTATACATCCACATTTAGCGTACATAGACACTAGCGCATTACCCACATGATCCTCCAATTCTAGCCCATTTCTAATAATGTGATTATGTACAATCTTACCTTGTTGCAGAGCTTGAAGGGCCGCACATGCCTTGAGAACAAATGGGAAGGTGAATTTGCCTGCCTCCATGCCTGACCTCTGCAATCGTAAATACAACGAAACAGCATTTTCATAATATCCATGAGTGGCATATCCTCTTATCATGGCATTCCATGAGAAAACACTTCGTTCAGAGATTTTGTCAAACACTTGGCGCGCATCCGCAATTCTTCCGCAGCTAACGTACATATTCAAGAGTTTAGTTCTTAAGAAAAGGATCTCCTCAAATCCATTAACGAGCATGAGGGCATGGACTTGCTTACCCTCTGTCAGATATTGTGCATCGGCACAGACCTGCAATAGAGTAGCGTAGGTGTTGGCATGTGTTCCTGTTCCAGTGGGCTGCATAGCCTTCCTGAAAGGAAGCAAATATTTGGTTTCCATATTCAGAATCCATTTATTTTAGTCAAAAAAGGAAGAATGCATAGGATTTCAGTATAAATTCGTTTCTCTGGATTTTAGGCGTTATTATTAAAGTCCTGTTTAATCCTGGGTTTTCAAATTTGGCTGTATCATAAAAACCCTAATCTCATAAAGAAGTTGAGTCTGAGTATCAACTACTAAA
>ML815325.1:0-13197 GCA_009831015.1 Picea engelmannii
AAATAAGCATAATGGAATTCTAAGTGATGAAAATAGTTAACAAGTTTCCCCAAAACAACTCTGAATACATTTTCCTCAAGAAACATAGTGGGATTTCCCTATTGTTATGAGGTCGCACATTAAAAAACATGTATTACCTATCCATCAAATTATCAATAAATGGTTTATAAGTGCATCATTTGATAGATATATGAGGTATGATAGTGTTTTAGATTTAATCTATATGAGGGCCTATGAAAAGGGAAAATATTTCCTCTAGTTTTCTACTCTATAGTTCTTTTCTTGCAATATTATCCAAACCATCTATAAATTTAGGATAAATATTCTCTCTATAAGAGGTAATATTGATAATGCCACATTTGCTTAAGCAATTATATCAATGATTTCATCTCAAATTTGGGCAAGTAAGTATCTAAGTGGGTATATATATCTCAACAATATTAGGTTGGCTATCACTCTATTAGGATTTTTTCATTATATTCCATTGATGGTGGGGCATTTCCTTGGGGGTTTACACTATGAATTTATAGGTTTGGGATTTTGGAAACCATTTCTAACAACTTCAATGAGATATTTATAAAAAAATTAAATGAATATAAACCAAAATTCAACAAGAAACATTAAATGCAAAGAATAATAAATGGGCTTTATACCACCTATCTCGCAAATCTTACTACCCACCAATAATTTCATAGCTTAATGCCAATTTATTTAGATAATTTGAAATCCATGAGCTTGTAGAAGTGTAATATCCAAAATAGTGGTTGCATTTTGGGCTTAGCGATGAGGGGAAAAGCATGTAGGAAATGAAGAATTAAGTACACTAGTGGGAAAAAAATCTTTTTATTTTATAGCAAAGGAATTATTGTTCATTCCTTTTGCATACAACTTTTTAATAAAATAAAAAATGCACACGTATTTTAGTGAAGAAAAATATTAGGTCTCCGTGTTTGACTAAGGTTCTCATAAATTTTGGCTATTGTGAGCAATTTGTAATGTTGAAACATTGTTGTTCTCATTAATCTCCATGTGGCCAATGCATTTCACACTTCACACTTGAAACAGTGTTGTTCTCATTAATTTTTTCATTTGATTTTTGAATTCTTTGTGTGAGTCTTATTTGAGTCTTGAAACCCTCCCATGCCATCAACGCATGCATCTACTATAACCATGTCAAATTTTAGTGCATACAAGCACAAACTGAAAAATTTTCAACATTGGCCCCATTCATAGGTCACTCTGCTCGGGGTCAAATTAAAGAGTAATTTCCATTAATTACAAGCTTGTAATTGTGCCATTATAATGAGTACATGTAAGCCAAATATTTCATTTATAGGGTCTATGTGGTTGTTTTGAACCTTGTGCATGGTTTGGGAGTCCTAAAAGCATATTTTATGGCTTAATATATTTAAAGTTCCTCCTCATACCATGTCCATGACTTGAAGAAGCATACCCCTTACACCCTATACCCATAAACCTTAAACCCCTTAACCACTAAACCATACCCTAAACCATAATTAAAATCTACATCTTATGTATACTTCTTCTCTTCTTAACTTACTCTCTATTTATTCATGTTTACGTAGAATATATCCATAAAGAAAAATAATACATTATTTGTCTTCTACATTTAACATATAAACGTTTACAAAAAAAACTGCAATATAAAGACATATAATGAATAACTTACCAAGGGACGGTATTCATGCTCACCTTCAAGGTGTCCATACTCACTACAATGTTTTTTAGTAATTTTTTTAAAAGTCTCATTCTATTATAGCCCCTACATTTTTTACAACGGAAATAACATTTTTTATCACCCAAAGCCTCAACCAATGTAGATCTCAAGTCTCATCCTTGTCCTCCTGAAGGAATGTTATGTGACATTTTTCCTTACAAAACTTTCAATGATGATAATTATCTTAAAAAATAAACCTTTGTAGTTTAACTATTTCTAATGAAATTAACAAAATAAAATAAAAATTGTATTTCGACCTAAAAATATCTCGTATAACCTCTGCAAATCGTCATTAGTATAGGAACAACATCGAACGTCTTTAATATTTCAAACTTTTTAAATAATACATCACTTTTTCATTAGAATTTCGATGGTTGTTGACCAGAGAGACATTTCTTATACCTCACTTCGTCTGGACAATGGGGTTTAGAGGGATTAGGTTGCCTTTGTGGATTTTGTGTTAGTTTTTTTGGGCTCCGATCCGTAGACAGAGAAATCTATTCGCGGTTCAGACTCTTTCTCAGGGTTGGTATAGCTTCAAATTTAGATCAACAATAGATGCAAATTGAGCACTTAGAAAAAAATTGAGCATTGATTTGACCCCCATCCTCCTTAAAAAATGGTCTCCCATGTTCGATGAAAGTCACAAGTAAGTGGATGTAGCCCCAATATAAGTATGGCTTCCTGGTCTGCCTATGGAATTTTTGACAAAGAAAATCTTCATGGATAGAGGGAACTACCTAGGCTCCTATTCTATGTGGATATGTCCTTTGTTGATACAGGTGAGATGGAAATGGCAAGGATTTTGGTCTCTATGAATCTTTGGGAACGTTTGCTTGGAGACATAAATTTAATCTTGGGAGAGAAATCCTTGAAATAATTTTTGGACTATGAAAGAGTCCCTTTTCGATTTCGAAGGTGCCATCAATATGGGAACATTGCAAATGAATGTAATTTGTCTTTTCAAGAGAGATTAGAAGGGTCTCAAACTTCTACTTGGAAGAAAAGGACAACTACACAAAGGGATGATTCATATGGGCATTCAGTCAGGGGAAGAGGAAACTCGTCATCTAATTGTCCACAGGGATCGATAGCAACTAATTCAATTGCTGAAAATTTCTCCTTAGGAACATTAGGAGGGGACGATATTGGTTCTCCCTCTCACTAGGCACAACTGGATATAAAACCTTGGCACAGAGACTCAGATCCAAATGTTGGTATGACCTCTATTCCCCGCCCCACTATTAATATTCTTATAAACTCCTTATCTCTTCTAGGAAATATTGGGCGGGCTCTTTAAAAATCTTTCATATCTATCAAAATATTCTCTTCCTAATCCTCCTACAAATTTTTCTTCTCTTTTCATGTGTTCTCGAGAAGCCCTAGTGCCCTTACCCTCTTTTTGCAAGCTCTATGAATCCTTGAGTTCTTCATTGCATTCTGAGGAGGATGTAATCACCTATCAAATGAATTATCGACCCTTTACCTCCACCTCTTCCTCTATCCTCCCCAAAGAGATAGAGGGATTTGGATTAAATCCCTCCCCTCCTCTTGGTGGGGTTGGGAGGGGAAGAAAATCATTTTTCTCCATTTCCCATAAACGGGCTCTAATAGATTTGGTAGTAGGTAAACAATTATCCATCAAAGGGGTGCTTAGAGCATTGTCATCCCATGGGGAGGTTACCCTATTAAATTGCTTTCATTCAAATGCAGGGGTGTGGCGAGCCCATCCAAGAAATTTGCCCTTAAGCAGTTGGCCTTCTCCAACTAGCCAAACATTATTTTCTTTTAGGAGACTATGGGCAGTAGTTTTTATGTTTCTCAACTCCTTGAAACACTAATAAAATATTAGATTTTAACCAGTATGGATGCTAATGGTCATTTTGGAGGATTGGCGATGGGATGGAATCCAAAAAAAATGAAGATTCAAAATCTATGGGGTCTCGAGTCTGTGATTGGATCTTATGTTCAGTCTGTGGATTAGGGAATGAAATTTATAGTGATCAAAATATGTGGCCCCTATAATGAGAATACCCAATTCTGGGAGGACCTGATATCCAAATCCATATTCAATTCAGAGGCTTGATCTTGGGTGGGGAATTTAAATTTCTCCATGGGTTCGACAGAATTTTGGGGGCCCAAATCAAGATCAGATCCACTAGAAGGTTTCTTCTCAAATTTTATGGGAGGTAAAGGGATATTGGATGTATCCCCAGTCATGTTATCTCCTACTTGGAGAAATAAGCAAGTAGGGAAGGAAAGAATATCAAAAATATTGGATCATTTTTTGGTCTCTGAAAAAATTCCAGAGGGTCAACTTCAGTTTAGGCAATGGATTGGCTCATGTGGGGAGTCATATCATTACCCCATATTCTTGGAGGTGAAAAAGTAAATAAGGAAACCAACTAACCCTTTTAAATTTAATTTGGAATGGATAAAGGAGGAGAATTATTCCAAATTGGTCAAGTCGCATTGGGTTCCCTTTGATGCAAATTCAGGGGAACCAGTAGTGGTTTAATTTGTGGAAAACCTCAAGCGAGTCAAGAAAGCAATGGTGGAAAGGGATTCACAAAAAATAAAAAATGATGAATAGGCTTTGTTTGATACTGAGGTAATACTAAGTTCCATATATGAGTCCAAAGATGGAGGATACAATTCTCTTGAATCAAGGGAAGCTTTGATACAGCTAGAACAAAAAAAGAGAAAGCTTCTAGATGAAAAGGAAGTGGCTTGGAGACTAAAGAGAAGGGATACCTGGCTAGAGAAAGGTGATGAAAATACCAAAATTTTTCAAGCCTGTGCAAATGGTGAAAGCTATCAAATACCATCTGGTGTTTAAAAGACAATCAAGGGAGGGATGTGACTTCTTTTGAAGGATTACAAAATATTGGCACTCAATATTTTAAAACACTTTTCCAGGCTGATAGAAGGGATAATTTGGATGAAATAGTTAGAGTGATGAGGTATTTTCCCCATTTCATTGAAGAAGAGGAAAGAAGAAATAAAATGGAAGAAGTTATAAAATATGAACTTAAGGAGGTTCTCCATAGCTTCCATAAGGACACAAGTTTGAGGCTAGGTTTTATTATTTAATGGGTGTTGATATTCTATAGGTTGTAAAGGAATCAAGGAGAAAGGGAGTTATTCATGATCCTTTAAGATCAACCTTCATTGCACTTATCCCAAAATTGGACAGCCATCAATATTTTGAGGAGTTTCGATTGATCTCACTATGCAACTGTATGTACAAAATAATGGAAAAAATCATTGTGAGAAGATTGAAGCCCATTCTATCTTCATCTATCTCTAGCGAATAGTTTGGATTTCTAGAAGGATGACAAATACATGAAGCTATTGGGGCAGCACAGGAATGAATGCATAGCATGAAGACAAAAAAATTAAAAGTGGTGGTAATGAATATTGATCTATCTAAGGCATATGATAGAATGAGTTGGATTTACATTTGCATTATCCTCACCCATGTTGGTTTTTAGATTCCTTTTATAAATTGGGTTATGAGTTGCATTTATTCCACATCCTTTTCAGTTCTCATCAATGGATCTCCTTCCCCTTTCTTCTGAGCATGAAGAGGCCTAAGACAGGGGTGTCCATTCTCTCAATTACTCTTTCTACTAGTGGTTGAAGAATTAAGTCAATCTTTGGCCCATGCAAAATCACATGGACTCTTTCGGGGTGTACAAATATCATCAACCATTTATCTATCACATCTTGTTTTTGTAGATGATGTGTTAATTTTTTGTGATGGAAAGAGGGGTGATGTGAAGGATTTATACAATTTAATTAAAGTGTTCTCCAGGGAAACGGGTATGAAAATCAATGAAGGTAAGAGTACATTATCCGTCAATCTGATGGTGGAAGGTGAGATAAATTTTTTATAAATATTTGTTCCCTTTCAAAGTTAAAGATTTGGACTTGGGTCTCATATTCTTGGGATTTCATCTAAAACCAAATTTCTACCAAAAATTTAATTGGCACTGGTTATTAGCAAAGCTGGAAAAGAGGTTATCAGCATGGTGTTGTCATTGGATTTCACGAGTGAAACGATTAGTGTTAGTCAAATATGTTTTCGGGGTGATCCTAGTGTATTGGATGGCTCTAGCCTGGATTCTGAAAGGGGTACTGGAAACGGTACATAGGTTATGATTTAAATTCCTATGGGAAGGTTTGCATGAAAAAATTGTCTTGCCCTAGGTAAAATGGGAGGTACTGGTAGTACCCAAGTCTTTAGGAGGTTGGGGTTTCAAGAATAATTTTGTCTTTCAAAGGCGCTTGCAGAAAAATCAGTTTAGAGATTGATATCCACTTCTAGTATGTGGACCAATGTTGTTACTCAAAAATACATTCATCTGATTTTTGTATTAGATTGGATCAGGTTACCTATAAAGAGGTGTTCAGTTTGCTCCATAATCTGGAAGGATTTAATTAATTCCTTTGAAGTAGTTGGGTAAGGTCTTTCCTAGAGAGTTGGAAATGGTCAATAGGTACACCTTGGGGTGGACCCTTGTACTGGGAGTGGAAGATATCATATTTTGAATCCAAATGTGATTCAAAGTCTTCAATGCCAAGGTTTCTTTCACCTAAATCAGGTTGTGGATCCTACTTATACCACCATTTGGGGTCAAGAGTAGCTTGAATCGGCTCACTTTGGTTTGATTGGGGAAGCAACCACACAATGGTTAGAGTATACAAGAAATATGAAATCATCTCATATCATAATTCTTGAGTGTGAAGTGAGTTGATTTGGAAACATGATCCTCTGGGAATCTATACCCCAAAGCTTGGATATATCCAGTTAAATGTCCCGACATTTAAGAGAGCCTCTTTGGTGGTGGAAAGGGATTTGGAAGGTTTGGTTTCCACTCAAAGAAATAATTTTTATGTGGTGTTTAATTGCGAACAAAGTTCCAACATGGGATAAAATGAAGAACAAACAAATAGAAGGGTTGGGATGGTGCTCCTTGTGCAAATATAGTAGCGAGATGACCTTACATCTCTTCTTAAACTGCTATTTTGTATCTTAGATTTGGAAGGAGGCCTCGTCAGTTTTAAACCAAGTTTGCAACTGGAGTGGCCCTATTGTGGAGAAGGCATGGTAGTCTTGGGATTCCAACCCCTCCTTTAGAAATATAAAAGAATTACCTTTAATTCTTTGTTTGGATGCTTGGTTGGCTAGGAATAATGCCATTTTCAAAGATAAAGTTACAACTAATAACTGTGTAGCATCACAAGGCTTAATTATTCTCTCATTTTTTCCTCAAGAAAAATATATGTGCCCTCACAGAGTTTTGGCTAAGATTTAGATAGACAAATCAAAGTCTTGGGAATTTTTTGATGGGGCTTCACAAAACAACAATCATCTTTGTGGGGGGGCGCTATTATATACCTCACTAAGACTCATTTCTTTAAAATGTCAATGGGGTTTGGAAGTGGAACAAATAATATTGTTGAACTGATATGTTTTAAGTCTATGATTCTCTTTTCTTTAGAAAATGGGGTGAAAGTTTTTCAAGTTTTTGGTGATTCAATGATAGTTCTTAACTGGGCAAGAAAATCTCAGCAATGCCACAATTTATAGCTACTTTCCATTCTTGAGGAAGTTCGTAGGATGATGGAATCTTATGATATGGTATCAGTTCGTCATGTATATAGGGAAATTAACAGAGAATCAAAGTATTTATCTAAGGTGGGCCTTCGGCTAGATAAGGGACATTGGCAGATAAGTGAAATCATCCCGGAAGGAATTTTTGAATTTTTTCATAGGCCTTTTATGGATGAAGATCCTCCACATACTTAACAATTCTCTCCTCAAAAGTCTTCAAGAGGTGATATATACAGGACTTTACTGGCATCAATCTGTAATTATCTCTTTAAGAAATCAATCATTGGCTCATAATTTTATTGCAGACTTATGAGCTCTTCAACTTTTTCTCATATCCACGACATATAATGTATTTTAACTATATTATTTTGGTCATGGACACCAATCCATAATTTTTGGGATGATGTGCTTTGCACTTTTTGTATGTGAACGGACCTTTTGAAGCTACATGCTACATCAAAAACATGGTCAGTCCATGTTTTATATAGAATGTAAATTTCTTTTCTCTTTGGATGAAATAAAATTTATGCTTTTTTCAGAGGAAAAAAAAAAAGATAGAATACAACTAAAATTAAATGACTATTGTATAAAACCAAAATAATGGCAAGTGGAGTCAAATTCCATCACATTTTAGAATATGAGAAAATAATTGTATGGTCATTATTTATATGGTTGTGAATAAAGTTACATTATTAAATTTATTGAGACATTATCTAATCGTGTCAAACCTTTAAAAAATTAATAAAAATGTAATAAGTGGATGATTACTTGAGCTTATATTTCTATTTAAGCACATAATCTCTTCACTGTATAGTAATATCTTAACCTTTGTAACTATTAAGTTTATTAATTGTGTGTGCCCGCAGGGGTGTATACCGATTGGCAAGTGTCGTGTAAATGGAAGGAAATATGTAGAAAGAGGTCTCAAGGTCGATTCTCACCCTGATTTATCTGGAGGACGTGCTTGTGGGTTGTACGATTTATCCCTAGGGGTTATAAGGTAGCCAGCAGGATTTGACCCCGTGTCACGCGAGTATGATACTATCGTTGTTACTGATTCCCCTAGTTACAAAAAAAAAAAAGTTTATTAATTGTGTGAGATGATCGTCACTTTGGTGGCATAAGAAAAAACTACATGCTTGTGAATTTTTTAAGTTGTTGGCTCTTAAAATTAATTTATTTTATCTTTCTTTTACATAATTATTATATTTTTCATAAATAATTTAACATACAAAGCTGAGACCTATATAAACATATTTTTTATTCAACACATCTCCTTTCAATTTTATTGACTATTTATTTTATAGAATAAATAATAATTGGTTAATGATTTATTTAAGAGAAATTTGTCAGTTTATATTATAACAAGAGATTGCCATTATTTTTTGGATTTAGTATAATTTGTATTGCTATTATGAATATATATTAAGTAATTTTGATAAGTAATGTGTCCCACCACTTCACCTGCAACACTAGTTTTAGGAACATAGGATAATGCAATTTTGGTATTGGTATAAGCATCTTTAAGATGCTAACATGCAATGTTGTAATTCTAACTTATTCATGAATTCCAATCTATGCACCAAAAACTTTTCGACGGGGCAGTGACATCACCACTGCAGTGGCACTTGTTTAAAGATGGACCACTTAGATATTCTTAAGGTAGTTTCAAAGGAATGTTTAAATAAAAAAATAACAATAAATTTTGTTTCTTTGATTTTAGAAGAGTTGGTGTGAAAAGTCGCATCCCATAGTTATGAGAGCATGGGGGCTGAGTACAATCAACCTTGGGAAAAGGAAATTCATATGGGTAGGGTAAGTAGATTTTACATGCAATTTTTGGGACAACAAGGGAGTGAAGAGTGTTGAATCTTGAAGGTAGCCATAGTGGGCATGTGTTGTAGCTTGTTGGAACTGCAGAGGGGGAGTGCAGAGGGGGTACCTCTTTTGCGGGGTCCAGGGGGGCTATCCCCCCGGTTGGGGGGTCTGGGGGCAAGCGGGCCCCCGAAGGAAAAATTGCCTTGTAAATGTATATTGTAATTTCATTGTAAATCTGGACCGTTCATTATAAGGTCACAGATCTAACGGAAGAGATTATGTTAGGGTTTTTGTCCCTAGAAGGCAACCCTCTTTTATGAGGGAAATGTATTGCGTCTATGGTTGATGGTGAATATTGTATTCTGAGATAGGAGACTGTGAGAGAAAGAAGAGGAAGTTACAGCGGGTTTGTTGTAGGTTGTATCCCTTCATATGATGGATAATAATAAAGGAAGGACATGGCAATTTCTCTGGTGGACGTATCCCACACTGGGTGAACCACGTAAATCTATGTCTATATTGTATTATGTATCTTCTATGTTTTGTTTCCTCATTTGTTTTATTTTATTTCTCCACGGTCCTGTTTTTCTAACATAATACTCGGTTAAGTCTTTGGTATTTCAAAAAAGTTACAACATAAGCACTACCAGCTTGGTTTACAACATGATTTAGTCAAATGACTCGCCTCACCTCACCAAGACACTCATACAAAGATCATCACCAAGACTCTCCATCGCAACCATCTTCGTAGCCACCTGCGGTGCACCTCATACATGCCCCCAACCATAGACTTGTTGTCTATTCATTTTTGTAGACTCTATCTCTTCATTTCCATAGACTTCATAGATTTAGGTTCTACCTCATACATGCCTCCAACAAACCTACATTTCCAAAATTTACCAAAATCAACCCAAGAGAATTCTTTCCAACTATGTCCAATGAATCCACCTCAAGGAATCACAAGTCCTCCCAAGTGGAGCAACATGTCTCCTTGAGGGAGCTACCCCTATTCATCTGCCTCAGAACCATAGAGCTATCTTACTCTCCTTAGTTTTGTATCATTTTTTCTCTTATATGCACTCCAAAGGTCACCATCGCGAACCTTCACATCCTTTCAGGGTGTCATGCCCCTTTACGAACCCATTTCCAAATGAATCATTATGCCCCAATAAACCCATGTGCTCATCAATCATCGTGCCCCTTGGGACCATTGCACCCAACCTTGGTTCACTCTTCATGTCAATTCACCCCAATATCTTGGTCGCTTCATACTCAAGCAATCCACTTGGCATGTCTGCATGCCCAAGGCGTCCACTTTCACAATTTGGGTGTTGGAGCAACCCCGCATTTCGTCTCCTTGAGGACTTGTGTTAGGTAGCTAGAGAGGTAGTGGGGGGGGTTGGAGGGCCCATAATGATAATAGTGGAGGTCATTAAATGTAAGGTAGGCTAGGTCCACTATATTATTAAATAAGTCCCACTATGATAGTTAGATATAATAAATGGGTAGTTAGATATAATAAATGTAAGAGGACTTCTTAGAAGGTTATACTTCTAGAAGATTCCTCCTATAGAATGTTCTTAGGTGATGGTAGAACTATATCAAAGGGTTAAAGCAATGTAATGGGATAGGAAGAGAAGTATTGTATTTGGATCTGAAGCTCATTAAGAGGAAGCCCCCTCGAAGAGGCAAGTGAACAGGAGAGGATCCCTTCCATAATAGGATCCATTGTATGGTGTTGCCCTACCTCAAGGTTTTTGATATAATAAAGTGTGGTTTCTTATATCTTGCTTTGTGGATCTATTGTCTATTCAGTAATTGTGGTGATTATATTTGTAGATCTATTCAGGTTCTTAACAAGTGGTATCAGAGCACTTTCCTTGGCAGACATTGTGGGCAAATAGTTTTATTTTTGCAGTTTTTTTCAGAGAAGAAAAAAGAGGGTCGCGACATTCCAGAAATTTTTGGTATATTTTTGTACAAAATTTGCAGAAACAGGTTTTAGATCTGAGTTCCTCTCAGAAAAACACCCAATTTGAAAAAACAAATCATCCAAAACGGAGTTCGGGAAGTCAAGATATTGAAGTTTTAAAATCTGCAAATTTTCAGGGTTTTTCCGCGGATGGCGGCATGATTTTTTTTATTTCTGTAGCAGCTGGAGGCCAAATTTGCCCAAAAAAATTACATATCTGAGTTCCTCTCACAATTTCACCCAATTTCAAAAAACAAATCAGCCAAAATGGAGTCTGGGAAGTGAAATTATGAGCATTTTAAATTCAACAGTTTTTCAGGGTTTTTCCCGAAAACGTCGCAATTTTCTGCAGTAATTTATTGTTCTATTTTTTGGGTTTTTTCGTAATGGTGGCGGGACTGCAAATTTCATAGGGTTCTCAGATGGCTATTTCTTCTCAAACCCTCAAAGAAATTCTACATATTACTGAAGCATTCAAAGCCCAATGGTGTGGCACATTGCATGACAGATTCCATGGCCTTGCAGATGGCCTCAATGATAGTTTTCGTAGTATTCAAGATTCATTGGATAGTATGCAGGAGAGATTTGTTATGGCAGACATCATGAATGAATATCATCAAGAAATTTATTCTTGGTATGCTTTGGAGGATGATTGTGATGATTGGTATATGGATAATTGTCATTTCTGGGATGACAACCACTTCCATCTTCTATTTGATGACTCTCATTCACCTCATATAAAGGACATTATGGAGAGAAGTCCAGCGTCTTCTATGCACATTATTTTTTAGTATTCTTCAGTACTAGCATGTTATTCAAATGATTTTGGGGATATGGAGGGATCTACATATTTGGATCCCCATGCTCAATGTAGATCTTTGGAGTATCATTTTCAGTTGGTTCTTGAGTTCAGATATATTTCGTGTGGAGTTCACATGAACACTTGGTCATGGGACCCTAATTCACAATCGATGTTGGACTACTTCAGCATGATGGTTTTTATTTCTCCATGGGACCCTGGTTCTCTAGTCTACTTCAATACTATGGTCCACACTTATCCATGGGACCCTAGTATATGGTTGTACATCAAGTGTTGAGGACAACGCTTTCATAAGGGGGATGGAATGTTAGGTAGNGTTAGATATAATAAATGGGTAGTTAGATATAATAAATGTAAGAGGACTTCTTAGAAGGTTCTACTTCTAGAAGATTCCTCCTCTAGAATGTTCTTAGGTGATGGGAGCACTATATAAAGGGGTTCAAACAATGTAATGGGACAGGAAGAGAAGTATTGTATTTGGAGCTAAATCTCATTAGGAGGATGCCCCCTCGAAGAGGCAAGTGAATAGGAGAGGATCCCTTCCATAATAGGATCCATTGTATGGTGTTGCCCTACCTCAAGGGTTTTGATATAATAAAGTGTGGTTTCTTCTATCTTGCTTTGTGGATCTATTGTCTATTTAGTATTTGTGGTGATTATATTTGTAGATCTATTCAGGTTCTTAACAACTTGGGTGAAGGTCTTCACACCCATCTAGCCTAAGACCTTACAGGTATGTCAATAAACATTAATAGAACAAAGGTTGTGATAATCTAATCCAAAAATATCATTTATGCTATTTTTATATGATAATAAAAGCTTATAAAAAATTAATTCATGTACAAATATCTAGGATTCGATCTTCATCACAAGATGAACTAGAACTATAGCATTGAGAAAATAATTAATGGATGGTGGAAAGTATATTTTGGTCTTGACTCTTGTGAATAATTATAAATCAATGAATTTTTTGTTTTAGGTACAAAAATAAGTTGTGTTCCTAGATTGTTGTCACTCATGTTATTTTATTTGGATGTGAAGTTTGGGGTTCAATCTTCTTTAGAGAATCATGGAGAAAATGAGTAAATTTAGAAGCATTTTATAATTCAAATAATATTTCAATTAAAGGAAATACACCTTTGTCATCCTCCCCATGGAAGTTGGCATTTCCCCCATTGAGAGTATGAATACGAATAGGTATCTAATATACAAGATTAAGACAACTAACA